>JAMKCH010076885.1:0-170202 GCA_023653785.1 Ophioderma brevispina | reverse complement strand
TTTTGGAAACAGTCTAAAGTAATAGGTGGTGCTACTTAGAAGGATCATTAAATGAATCTTTTGTTTTCTAAAGAAGGAATATCATGGGTCTGGTAATATCAATTATTGGTATTTGTTTTCAAAGAACAATTTCAATTGCCAGAAACCTGTAGTCTGTCACGACGAGTGTAGGAACATGTTAATTGCGTTTACAAAACATATTTAAAGGTTAAGAGTTTTGTGTTTGAACCCGGACCCTGGCCAGTTTTGTTACGTTTGTAACACATAATTCATGCAGTGGCTTTAGAGGTGGCCCTCCAAATGGCTTGAGGTTGATTTGGAAAACGCAATAACGAAATGAGTGAAAAACCACTCTAAAAGCCTGTGAAATCTCACTCCAAAAAAAGAGCCACTGAGTGACGAATCTTTAGAGTGAGATACACTCAAAAATAAAGAGTGAACAAAATAACTCTAAGGAAATGTGAAATGATAACTCCTTTGAGAGTGAACTAGTCACCTTTATAGCGTTGTGATTCTTGAAGAATTTTGTTGTTTGGTGAGTAATATTGTATTGGTAGGTAATTAATTCATAGCATCGTGCACATGAATGAATATTGTGGCGATCATTGAAATGATTCAGTGAGACATGAGCTGATGTGGGAATGATGAGTGTATGATCCCGGGTATGCATGCCAGTGACATGCATGATTGTGCGTTTCGTAACATGTGTTATAAGCCTAGCTTGCAGGGAGGTGGCGCAGGACTACGTATGTACGAGTGATAATTACAGTAAATAACATTAATGCTTCTCCACACTGTGTCTGTAAATGCTATGAAAAACTGTGGACGGGACACATTACAATATCACTCACCAGTTGCACGATATCATGATTTCTTTACTAATTTCAATTGTTCAAACGTTTGCTGACGGTTCACTTAACTGTCCGCCAGGTTGTTCGGAAAACTAATCACGCGCTTTGCGGCGTTTATGATTGGCTATTAGTCACTCCGAAAAAAGAGTGAGCATTTTTTCTCACTCTTTTAGAGCTAAAACCCGGTGATTAACAAAAAAAAAAAAGAGTTCAGAGGGGGATTTCACTCCGAAGAAGAGTGGCATTGTGAGCCACTCGGTAAGAGAGGAGTGAGGTCTGTTAATCGCGAGTGAAGGTGTCGGGTTTCCTTTTCTCGCTCTTTAGAGCTAAAGCCACTCGAGTAGAGGTAATTTAAAAATACCGAAATTCAGAGTGATTTTCACTCTTTTTTTAAGAGGACACGGCTAAAGTGTTGTTCGAACGCATTTAAATGCATTTTTCATGTAATTCTGAATTTGTCCCGGGAAAAATGAAAAATTTACATTTTAAAGCAAAATTGTAATTTTGAAACGGCCACTTGAGTCGCCGTTAGTTCTCAAAGGATAAAGAACGACCATCAACCCTTGTTGGTTTTAGAAAACATGTTCAATTGCGATGCGAGTATCGAAACAATTTCAATGCGGACATTTTAATCGCGAGTTAAAGAACGATTTTCAACTTCACCATGGCTTGTTTTAAGCCTCGCCCCAGAAACCCAGATTTTACCGGAAGTTATCAAATTTTGGCAAAATGTTGGCATCAAAGGAAAGCTATTTCTTCATGTACCCTGTGAAATCTTAGGGAGGCTAAAAAAGGTTGTTTAGTTGGAAAGTTATGAGTGAAAAATTAACTTAATCGGCCATTGCTTCACCCTTGGTTGTGAGGAAAATATGTATTTAGAAAACATGGTTAAATGATAAGAGTAGTTATGTTCGTCAATTGCGTTAAGAAGGATAAAATGATAAGAATTTATTTATTTTTAGAGAAAAAGTAAAAAAACTAAAAAACAATATTTTATATATGTGTTAAAAAAATAAAATGATTAAAATTATTAAGGCGTATGTTTTAGGATTAAAGTTGGTTTGTTTTTGCTTAAAAAATATGCAACCCGTATTTGTCAGAAAAAAATTAAATACGGCGATTGGTAATGTTGGAAAACATTTTATTTGTGGGAACACAAGTGTGGGATATGAAATTAGAATTGACTCATTTTCACCCTTGTTCCGGTACCGAAAGTTTTATAGATGCGGACAAAACACACTGAAATCGGCGACTTGGTTACACTGAAAAATAATTCCTACGTGCTTAATGGTCGCCGAACTTGAATTTCTGCGTGATTAACTTGAAAATGACTAAAAAATTGCTATAGAAAATCTACAAGATATAATTTACTCGACACCTTGTATGAAGGATACATTAAAGGACCAAAAAATGTATTAAAATAGCTATTAGCTTTTGGGCTGTCGCCGCTCGCTGCATGAGTAAAAACCCACTCTTCGCATCCGAAAGCTGTGTTGTATCAATAAGCTTGGCAGCCAAAATGAGCAAACATCTAAAGTATTTGCGCTGTTCGACGGTGTCGCCCTGCTGAACAGGCAACAGCACCCAGCTGCCACTGGTAAGAGAAACGCGATGTCATACTAACGCCATGCAAAGGTAACAAAAATCCCAATTTATTTTTTAATAAAAAAAAACCGGAAAAGCCAAATTAACCGAAATAGTACAATCAAGCTCAATCCTAAATTAAAACTCGAAAGTTCATGGGGGTTTTGATCCTTTCGGGTTGGGTGGGCGGTAAAACAAAACACAATTTATTGGGAAAAAAAACACAAGGGAAAAGGCCATAAGTACCCAAATCGTATAAATCAAACAATCTAAATTTAAACTTTAACTATTTTCCCATTTTGCATTTGATAAGCAAGCACACCCGCAAAAGGGAAAAAATAACGTGAAACTCCTGAAGATTTGGGGTGTCGCCGCTGTCACGTGTAAAACATATTTTAACACTCACGAATTCTCCATAACAAAATTATCTCAACTGTATTTAAAAAACAACGGAAAAAAGGCCAAAATAGCCAAACTTACAAAACTAGCTCAAAAATTGTAACAAAACCCAACTTTATTGAAAAAAAAACAAAATCGAGAAAGGCAAATAACCAAAATCGTAAAAATCAAACATTTAATTTAAAATTTTAACTATTTCCCTAGCCTCAGAGCCCACTTGATAAGTAGAATAAGAAAAAATTGTAAACTATGAAGTTCTGGGTTGTTGCCGCTGTCGCCGCCGGTGCCTGCCTTTTTACACGGCCAAAATTAACCAAAAATCGTAAAAATCACATCTAATTTAAAATTAACTATTTCTAGACCTCAGGGCCCAATTGATAAGTAAGCATAAGAAAAAATTTGCTAAATCTGAAGTCTGGGGTGTTGCCGATGTCACCGCTGAAGCCGTTGCCCGTGTGGTTAAAACCATAGCTTCACAACTCGATGTATACGCCATAACAATTAATTCCAACTTTATTTAAAAAAAAAACGGGAAAATGCCAAAATGTCCAAATAGTGTAAAATTCAAGCTCAAAATAGTACAAAGCAAGCTAAAATCTTAAATTAAACTCGAAGTTCATGGTTTAAAACTAACTCCCAACTTTATTTAAAAACAACCCGGAAAAGGCAAAAATTAGCCAAAAAAATATCGGGAAAACGTCAAAATTAGCCAAATTAGTCGAAATCAAGCTAAAAATAGAAAAAAATCAAGCTAATATAGACAAATCAAGCTCAAAATCTAATTAAACTCGAAACATTCTTGGTTAAAACAACTTTATGGAAGAAAAAAACAACGGGGATGCCCAAAATCGTAAAAACTAAAATTAAACTTAAAGTTCAGTAGTTTTCTTATTCATGGTATATTTTAATATGAAATAACTATAATTGTTCTTATTCGACGACGGTACAACCCAGGTAGGCCTAAAGCTTCGCACTGTCGCCGTTGCTCGCGACTGTCGCCGTTGCTGGGTTTTTAAAAAGGTTGGGCTTCCGGGCGGATAATGTGGTAGGGGATTATAAGTTTAGCCCACTAAAAATTATGAACTATATTGGTGTCATAATCATATTGAAATTACTATTAGGACACAGTATTGGGGCCTCAAAAGCCTCTCGTGGCGACACCCTTTAATGTCCGAAACTCAAATTCATAGATGTGCTACTGAAAATTCTTGGAAAAATAATTACAGAAAAAAACAAAACAAAGCAAAAGTATTGGATTAGCATCAGGAGTTTATTCTTTGATACTCACTACAATACCAACAGAATTCTATCGTCATTGACCATCGTAGGTAGAATCGGCATTTTGGACAGCTTAATTCATCTTTATCTCTTCTTACATCCAAGCCAGATCGTGTAGGAAGCGGTCTTTAAAAATCTTCCCATTTCTTGCTGCCGTATCAGGTACAGCCAGATGTCCTTCGTAATTGGTATCACCCCTGGCTTGACTCCCAAGTGATTTACATTGATCGGTTGCTGCTTGGTATGTGGTGGGATTCAGAGTCCAGCTTCGATAACAACTCCCAGCATTGTAATCCCAGGCAATTAAACCGATGGCAGAACACTCATTTTCAACTGGAAATAAAACAATATAACATAAGATCAAATTAAACAACACTTAATTGTATTTTAATGGCTCTTCAACTTAGATTCCACCTAGTTCAGGGGTGTCCAACCTTTTTGACGCAGGGGCCGCATTGGTTGAATCCACAACTATTGCGGGCCGCAAACAAGTAAATCGGGGCTCTCAAGTTTGGTTTATGACGTGCCTACAAAAGTCTTGAAGTAGGACCCATATCTATACCAATATGTGCTGAAGAAAGTACCCAGAGCAATATAAGAAGTGTAGATTTTCGATCAAATTTAACACAAATTTTTCCATTTTTGTTGACCTTTTTAGCAAATTTGGAAAAATTTTGGCTTCATTTTGAAGAAATTGGACAAATTTTACCACACTTTGTAGACAATTTTGATTTCAGATTGATGAAATGGACTAATTTTCCAACAATGTTAAAAAAGTTCGGTTTCAGATTGAGGAAATTGAACTAGTTTAATTAATGACATCTTTTTAAATCTAATATTTGAGATATCTAATTGTAATTTTTCTGGGAAGTACCTCGCGGGCCGCATGAGAGCTCTTCGCGGGCCGCAAATGGCCCGCGGGCCGCAGGTTGGACACCCCTGACCTAGTTTATCTATCTGAAATTTATGGTTTTATTATTAATGTTTTAACATGTTCAGAAAATTGTATTTAATAAACAAATTGGTTGTGTGTGTACCCATAAGTTTAACACGAGGACATTTCCAGAAAGAAGCCCCCTAATCTTTATGTAATAAGATGATGATTTAGTATTTTCTGTCGTGCACGACAGAAAATCAAAGCATGGTTTTCTATAGGGACGATTGCGATAGCAGGCAGCTTCAAAACAAAGTTTTGAGGTTTTTGTGTTTGTTTGTCATATAAACCTTTAAAACGTTCTCAGCAGGTGTTTACAAACGATCAAGTGCAATTTGAGAGAAATTCGTATCCTCAAAATCTCCTCCTGTCGCTTTAACAAAGAGCAAGACTAGAGATTGCCTGGAGATTAGTCTGTTTGCTGTATCTGAAAACCACCGCACGGCTGCTTATTACGTGAGCGATCGATCAATGGGATACTGTGAGATTCATCTCCTCGCTTGATCAACACGGGGGGGGGGGGCCTATGGAAGTCTGGTCGAAGTTTATATTAGTACAATGTGTGTAGCTGTATCTGAGACGAATTTTACGGTGCATATACTGTAAAATTCAGTTAATTTTGGTAAAACATATGCATTAAACTGTAAAATATAAAGTGAATTTGAATGGAAACTATAAAAGCTGTGGTTTATGGGATTTTGTTGGCAGAATTGCTCCCAGTATTTTCTTATAAGATTTACAGTATTTTTCCTGTAAATAACTTATAATTGAGAATCCATAATAGTGTATAACAATGTTGATATAAATCAAAGTTCAAATACGAGCCTCTCTGATAAATTTAGTCGTAAAAGGCCTCGAAAATTGGCCAAAAGGATTTTACTATATTTTTAATTACGGTCAAGTATTGTCTTTTTCTGTTCTTTTTTTTACGGTGAAGCGCACGTTATTTCGTAAATACAAGATGCATGTTAGTAGTGGTATAAACAAAAATATGCATTTTCGCTGCATGTGTTCTTTACCAGACTTAGATTGTAAGATGTCTTGACTGTCAAGCGACGATTAAGATCAATTAATCAATGTAAAACAAAGAAACAATCAAATCTTTTCGTTTTTTTTGTCACTCTTTTTTTCCTATATTTTCCCCCCATACCTATTATAATTAGTTTGAGTTCCATCCACTTAGTTGATTAAGGAAATATGAATGACTTGATATAAGATACCTTAAAACTAGTGATCTTTGTTCCTTTTACTCTACAAATTATCAATCATATAACACCTTCAAGCAATAAACAGATACATCGCAACCTCTTCCACTTAACTTATGAAATTTTATGCCAATAATTCACAAAAAAACCCAGGGTTCCAAACGCTAGGCCATACGCTTTGAATGTCCTTAATGTACTTACACATGTGGCCGATGCTACATTTTGGAATACAGCAAAATACTGTAAATTTTCTGTCTTTTTTCCAATTTTACCAGGGCGTATAAAACACTACATGGAGCTTTTATTATTCGAATTTTTTTTCGAGAACACCATTATCGTAACATTCAGTATTATGAATTTTCAATTATACGATTATGTACTAAAGTTCCCAGAAAAATGCTATAAATTTTACAAACAAGAAATTCTGGCCAGCAATTCTTCCAACAAAACCCCGTAAAATCTTTTACAGGTTCCATTCACAAATTAACTGTATATTTTATAGCTTGATGTATTATATTTGAACATTGATTATTAAATATTTGATTAATCAATTCTAATACATACCTAAAAATGGTAAACCTCCAATCATTCCTCTTTTCCTATCTTCACTGCACATATTTTTCCTGTACGCGACAATGACACCTCAGAAAACCATATAAAAGCATAGTCCATTTCTAGCGCCCCTCCGCAGTCAAAAAGTATTTCAACATGTTAATACCACCGCCTGAAGCGATCGAATCGACGCCCTTAGTACCCCAAACCGCTAAATGTTGCATTCGTCCCTTTGACATAGAACAGAAAGGACGTTTTTTAGTTTTTGTGCAATTTTAAATTTTGTAACTTTGTAATTACATTTGACAAGGAAAACAAATACTTTAATGAAAACGTGCTCAAATGAAGAACGTTTCAATGTCCACAATGTCCACATAAAATGCATTTTCCCTAAAATGTTTTCAAATTTAGATAGGCAAGTTCATAATTCCGAAAACTTCAATCGCCGATAATCTCGAAATGTGACTTTTTTTGGTCGATTGGCCTGTTTGGAAGATACGTGACGAATTATTTGTTAAGTGTATGAACATCGAATATTACCCGTTTTTTTGCATATGATTCACCTTCCATCAGTATAGGGTATAGGGAATATGGTATGTGGAAGAATAGCCACGTCAGTTATTCATATTGTATGATACAAAAAAGCCGCCCAAAAATCACCTTTTGGAGTTCCATGCATGTATTGGTAGGGAAAATTTGGTCAAAGGTCAAGTGGGAATGTTATACTTCCGGCTCGCGGACCTTCCTGTACAACTTTGCCATGGTGCCGTCCACTTCATAGTAGATGATTGTCGCAAATGCACAGCCTGCTACAAGTGTGAGTCAATTATGGTTCCCCGAGTAATAAAAATATTAAAATATTTGTAATCTTTTTAGAATATTATTATATACTTTATATTAACAAATAATTACTTCTTAATCACCATGTCACAAATCCTGAGATTCATGCATTTTATTATCAAGTTATGGCCTTATTTATAGAGGGCTCCCGAAATGCCGCGTGTACAAATTTAGTACAGTAAACCATATAGAAGATGAGTAAACATGTTAACAGTGTAATTTACAAACCAGGATCCAGAAAAACGAGATATGCAAAGAACTTTCTTGTTTGTTGCATTTATTCACCACAGTGAAGCACAAATTATTAATATTTATCATGAAAGAAAATTGTTCCAAAAAAGTGTGACCTTTGACAATTAGCCAACTAAGGTGTATCACTTAAATTGAAACCTGGTTTTGGTGTGCATTTTTCAATATCTTTTTAAAAACGAGTTCATTCCAAACCTTGAAGAATTCTAAACAATCAAAATATAATTGCACTTGTTGTTGCATTAATCATAACTTAATAACTGCCATGTATTATACTCATTGGGGCATTTTATTACCATTTATCCACCAGAGTGTGTAAAGCACACATTAGCTATCCCACTTGGAATTTGCGCTTCAATTACCAGATCAAAAGAATCTTGTACAAAGGCAAATCTAATTCTCCTTTATTTAAATGAGTGCAGATATTGATTGCCTGAACCAAAATGAAAAATTCAAAATTCATGTGAAAGCTATTTAAATCTACTTTTGAAGTATTTACAATTTTAAGAGCTACCTTGCACAATTTGACAAGAAAAAATCAGTATATTCGGGGAACACTCATTTTGACTCACACTGTATGTCACTGTAACGCTGCTTTGTGATGGTAAAAACACATGCAAGCTTGTGTCGAGAATTACAGAAATGCTGGTATGGTTTAGAGTCGCATCCTATACGTTCACCTTTGCTCAAATTCGGGTTATTTGCTACACTGGTCGTCTGCTCTATCCTGGCTCAATGCTCTTTCCGATACTTATCATGAACCGGAAGCATACCATTTCCAGACTGCGCATGCAATGTCTGAACTCCGAAAGGGCTTATTTGATACCTTAAACATAATAATGATAATAATAATTTATTTGAATTACTTGCAAAATACAGAAACAGATATGACAAATAAATAATGCATCAAAAATTGACAATACAAACGCAAGTAATTATGGATAAGAGAATGGGTTGCAAAAAAAAACATAATAACGGTTCTATCGTATCTAAAGAAAATCAAAGATACATGCACAGAGAACAAGAACAAAATTGATTTAGGGAACCAAAAGACAAGGCAAATGTATGCACATTAATCAAATCTATAAATGATAACCTGACTGAGAAACAACAATTACCCTGTCTATATCAATATGGTTTCCAAAATGAACATTATTCTACAAAAACACACTACATTATTTAAACACAACATTAATTTAGCAAACTTATAAAGTATGATTTACAGCCTGCTTGAAAGTTATAAAGATTATTGACAACGCGCAAATCTGATGGGATTGCACTGGAAAGACGTGGAAGTGAAATCAAACATAACATATCCAAAATTGGTGCAAAGGCCAGTACTCTGCTGCAATTTGCTTTTGTTTATTCAACGAATCAAAAGAAGCCGGAGTCAAATGTAAAATTTTAAAACACAGAACAAGTCTTTGAACTTTGAAAGCATCTTAAAGTCTGACTAGATTCAAATCAAGAAGGCTGTTCAAGTAAGGTGGGCGAGCATCCGCCTTTAGTGATTGCTAAAAGAATAAAGTTCGTGTAATTTTTCGTTGCACTTTCTCTAACCTATTTCGATTGATTCCATTGATGAGGTGCTCAAATACATGTACAGTAAATGATATGGGGCAAGATGAGAGCTTTATAGAGTTTTGATGATGAAGCCTGGCAGTTTTTAAACCTTACTTGAAATTGCAGTTATGAGTGTCAAATGAAAGATCCTTACTGAAAGTTGCACCAAGTTATTTGAAATTGAGCTCATATCAAATATTGTGAAGGAGGTAGTCGAAGAAATGGCACCAACTCATATAAAACTGCAACGGGCTGTTGCATTAAATTGATTGAATTGAGTTGAGATGGCTTAATTGAGTTGAGTTAATGAAAGAGAAAGTAATGTTTACTTGGCTGAGTTGAGTTGGGGTTACTAGTTGATATCTTGACTTGACTCAGTTGAGTCATCCCAACTCAACTCAATCTAGTGAATACTACTTCTGTTGCATTAGAAAGATAACGGAGGAGGACAAAGTGATAGAAAAACTGGACAGGAGAAGAAAAGTCTTAGAGATATAGAACATAAGACATCCTCAGAGAAGACAAAATACAAAGAAACCATAATGACAGTCAGGATGAAGAGACGTTAAAGGAATAAAAAAGGGAAGGAACAAATTGAAACCATCCTGTAAAAAAGGACCAAAACAGATCAATAAACTGAACTGCAAGAATCAACAAAATGAAACAAAAAGACGGCACTGGCAGTGAAGCAAATGAAAGAAAATAAAGCACCTGAACTAGTTGTACTAACAAGTGACCTGCAAGATAGGAGGTGAATAGAAAAAACAACAAACAGCTAGTTAGATTGTACAATCAAATACTCTTACAGAAGAAGATACCACGGAGTGGACCTGGAATTCTAGAAGCAAAGATAATACTTCTACACAAATTGAAACCATCTTGGAAAGTGGAAAAGACCAAAACAGATCAATAAACTGAACTGCAAGAAAACAAGAATCAACAAAATGAAACAGACAGAGAAGAAATTCTTGATGTGTATGCAGAGTTTTATGAGGACCCATGAGAAGACGGTGCTGGCGAGAAGGCGGTGCTGGCAATTTGTCAGCACCGCTTTCTCTTACTACAGAGTGAACCGTATTTGCCGATTGATGCACTGTAACATGACAATGCATGAGGCTCCGATATTCCGTGAATGAAAAAAACCCCGATGATCGGAACTAGCAAAACGGCACTGTCAGAGCCCGGCAAGAGTTCCATATGCCCCCTGCGAATTCTGCAACCTTATCATGTGGATTATTTCTGTCAAGGCTGCATAATTCGTAGTGGAGGGGACCCATTATAGAACTCTTTCCTAGAGCCCTGTTATTATGTCATTTTTATGTGTAAAATATTTTTCTATTCTTCCAATGGCCTATCATTTGCGAGCAAAATGAAGAAATTTTATATTTTCTGAAAATGTGCCAATGCCGCTTTAATTATTGGCATTTATGTATGCTGGCACTGTCGTGTATGGCTGAGGGAAAGAATTTTGTATTGTGCCACCCACCCAGTGAATTCGGGAGTCTCAACGGAATAAACTGCCATGTAATGGATGTGGTGGCAGATCCACCAGAAGTGGCTATGCCTTTGGAAGACAAAATTCAAAATTTAAAGTTTGGGTTTGGGTCTGTATCTCGAGTTACCTTGCATTTCTATAACATATCCAAAATTTATCTAAACTTTTCCGTATAAATTTTGCAATACTAAGCGATTTCTCGGAGTGAAGTAATTTCGCTACTAAAATTTTCGCCCGAAACCGGGAAATGGACGTTTGTTAATCCGCCAGTAAAAAACAAAATTAAGCTTAAATCAACACATTTTCTTTCAGGAATATCATGTACACTTTCCAAAAAATCGGAAGAATCCAAATTTATGCTCAAATATGCTCAAATAGTATCAATAACTCAGCAGTGGAGTAACCAGTTTTGTTTTTTTTTTTGGGGGTGCACATATTTCCTGGGGGAAAGCATATATTAAAATATGTTAGTATATATAGTATAGACCTATGTTGTTTCACTGCAAATTTCCAGAAATTCACTAATTTTTCAGGGGGCAGGAGGGGGGCAAGATTCCCCACGGGGGGGGGGGGGGGGGGGGGGGGCAGCCCCTGCACTTAAGAGACTTTAAACTCATGAACTGGCAACTATGCATTACATTGTTATGCGTTCCCGGCATACAGTGTAAAATACCATAGTACTGCAAATGTAGATTTTGTCTGCCAATTTCTGTCCCAACAATATCATTTGGTACAATTTTTTTTTAAATGCCGAAATTGCTACGAACATGCTCAAGTCCATTATGAAAGCTCCCAAACCTCAGCACCATAGTGGAAGATCGGTTGATTTTTGGTATCAAAAATTCTGTTGTAAATTAAAATCAGTAAGTACCCAATATTATCACAATAGTGCGAAAGAGAGCCATTTTATCGTTTTTAATGCAAAGAGAGCTTTTTTTGCTTGATCAGGAAAATATATTTGATTTAAGTTCCAGGTACCATTTCTATACACTTGAACACCGAGGTATTTATACTTGTCGGTAATAACTAATGGTGCACCATTTAAAATTCCAGTGTTCATCTCTTGCATTTGTATAACTTTTTTAAAACAATAACGTTTGTCTTTTCCATTGTTCGCAGTCTGTCGATATGTTTTTGCAACCCATCGATTGTCTCACTAAAATAATAAGGTCATCAGCAAATAAAAGACAGCGGATGTCATTGTTATTAATTTGGAAACCTTGAACGCCAGTTCTTCTATACTCATTCTGGAGATCATTCAAAAATAAAATGAATAAAAGTGCTGAAAATACAACCTTGTCGCAGTACTGAGTTAAATAAAAACGTTTTTGTGATACCAAAACTCGTTTTGATACAGAAAATGCATTACTATACATTGCTTTTAAGGGATCTCTTGAGACAGAACTGCACTTTTGAAATCCGCAAATGCACAAAACAATTTTCCCCTTTTCTACTTAGCTGTTTAGTCACAATAGTACCGAGAATGAAAACAATATCAATAGTGCAGTAATCTTTTCTGAATCCAGCTTCAAGCCCAATGCATCAAAACCGTCTAGCTGCCATTATTGTCTCTCATTCAAGGCCAAGGCTACACTTCATCTCATTGGAGTTGGATCAGCTCGTGGTAGCTAGCCCATTTATAGACCATGGGACGTGTGTTGCGCTCCTATAGAGTCTTTTTGCTCCTATAGAGTCCACAGCGTATTACGTTAACGGTGAGTGACTGGTCGTTCAACGTGTACAAGCATCAAGGACAATGTGTATACGAGACTATCGGAGACTCATGGCCTGTAGTCAAGGACTGCTTAGAACCCCGCTGACAATTCATCCGAAAGAGATTCTGAGACTTGATTGAGTTGTTGGACCATTTATCTTATGAATCACACAGTTGCTTTTTCGAAACCGGAGGCGAATTCCGAAAATCCAAGATGGTGCCGGTAGCCATTTTAAAAATATAGATTTTAAAATTTTGATACTAAAAGTATGTGTACTACCTCTTTTGGGGTTTGGGGTGTGGAAATCATTTCTGACATCGTTTATCAGTAGAGGTCCGTGTTACATGGTATGGATTTGGAATTCCAGATGGCCGCCGGCAGTCATATTGAAAAAAGAAACATTTTGGCTGATTAACCAGTATTAGTTAATACATCGTTTATGGGGGGTTTTAGGTGCCTGGGAATAATTTCTGGCATCGTTCTTTATCATTAGAAGGCCACTGTTACATGGTATGGTTTGGACTCCAAGATGGCCGTGTCTATGGTTAGTACACATTTTGGAAGATTCATCCAAGAATTATGTGTAATACTCGTTGTAGATGGGTGTAGGTGCGGAAATCCATATTTGACACCATTTAGAGTAGAGAACCAAAGTATGGTCACGGAATTTAATGAGACCATTGACTCACAATGAATGCTAGACCATTAGTTGTTGCAGGCCATCTGAATTCAAAATGGCCCCAGCATTAACTACCTTTTGCTATATAGTGGTCCTGAGATTCGATAGAGGTTTGTTTTAAAAAAAAAGTATGGGTCTACACCCGGTGTTAGGGTCAAAATATTCAATGACACACCATTGATAACAATGCTGAACCATTCATTGCGGCAGCAATCTTGAATTCAAAAATGGCCGTCCAAGAAAAAGGGATTATTATATACATACATTCGCCTTGAGAGAGGTCGGTAGAAGCATGATTCTGATGTCTTTGACCATGTTACAAGGTCAAGGATCCAAAAGATCAAAGGTAACTTAATGGGTCTTTGTGTTGTGGCAGCCATTGTTGTTTGTGAACGTAATTTCCCTTCTTGGGAGCGATAGGAGCACCAAGGATAGAAATATCGTGTCAAAATTGAACAAAAAGTCAGTAATTGGTACAAGTGAGTTGACGGATTTGACATATAGAAGTGACATTTATGGCCCAAACAACAGTAGTACCATGGTGGTAGGAACAATGTGGGCTAGAGTGGACGATTGGCAGTGTCATTGTAGGACATGGTGGTGGTGACACAGTATTTAGCAATGTTTCCTTGAAACGCATCTATGACTAAGCTGACAATATCGAGAGAGCACGTGTATTCAGTCCGTATGTACACTAGTTTTGGCTAAGTTGAGATTTTAAGTGACATGGTTGGCTGATGGTGTCATAATTGGCGTGACATTGCTGATGTGTCATAATTGGCAGTGACATAGCTGATGGTGTCAGCGTTGGCAGAGTGTCATAATTGGAAGTGACATTAGCTGAGGTGTCATAATTGGCAGTGTCATGTATCAATTGGGAAATGTTATTTTGTGGTGAAATCGTTGGATCACGCATCATCAGAGTCATCGTTGTCTTCGTTCTCCGATGAAACAGGTGGAGAGTTCTGCTCGTCGGAATCATTTGTCACCGAATCACTGTATCAAGTCTCTCTACTTCATCTGCAAAGAGCTTCGGGAAGAATCGGGCAATCAAACCAATAATGTTTCTAAGTGGACAAGAGTAGTGTTCATCCATGTCCATCAGTTTGAGAGGGAATGTCTACAACGGGTGTATCTGCTAGTCTCCATATGGCAACCTGATAGTTTATCTCTACGGATGGGTTGTTGTAATGCTGCACGAAAATGGCCGAGGTGCAACATACCGTATCAAAACATTTCTCCATGAGGAGATGAACCATGAGGATGTCAACACTCTTGAATCTCGGACAACCATAGATTGCACATGGTAATTCTTCGAAACCCAGCAAAACGGATTTCCTTAGTGACTCCCAGAAATTCCTAGGTCTGCTAGGAATGGGTTTGAACTTTGAAGTTCTGCATCACTGGGATAGGTTTCACCTTCACTGTCACTAGAAGGCACAGTGGTATTCACAATGTGTGAAAGGCAGTAGGGCCAAACAGAACAAACTTACTCCTGAGTAAGACCATTTCTGTTAGATTGTTAGTTCTCTTGTTTCCTGTTCAAGTGGTCAAACAGTATGGTGATGGTTGAAAGAGAATGAAAAGTGTAGGAGAATGAAACCTATATCGCTGCCTGGCGTACGTACCAAGATTTAAGAGAGTGTTGACAGCCTCGGGTACACTCTTCATCAAGGGGGAAATGTTGTGATGACGGTCAATTACACCTCGGCTGCAATGTTCACTTGCCACGTAAAAAACCACCAGGCGTGCCAGCATTACGACACATATCTGCCGTAGAGTGAATCTATATAAGGTTTGCTATATGGAGAGCAGCTACTCCCGTTTTTAGGTTGTTAGAATTTCCATCTCCAACTGAAGGACATAGGATAAAACACTAAATTCTAGGCATTTATACTCTGGGCGGGGGGGGGGGGGGCGGGGGGACAGATTTCTTGGAACAAACGCCGTGTTGTGCGTACTGCATCTAGTGCAACCGCATGCGTGCGCCGTTTTGGCGGAAAGCGGGCGTACGTTCTAAAAGGTCCAGAATTATGAGCCAGGTGTAGAACCAATATGGGTGATTGTTTCGATTCTTCCCGAAAAGGCTCTGCAGAGAAAGTAGAGAGATTTGATGCACAAGTGATGCGGAGGACGTTGATTCAGACGATCAGGACTCTCAACCTGTTTCATAAGAAACGAAAATAGCGATGACGCTGATGATACATTGAATCCAAACTATGTGCACAAAAAAATAAAAATTCCACTTATGGACACCCTCAGCTATGTTACATTTCAAATGTTTCAATTAGGCACTGCCAATTATGACACCGCTAATTATGACACCGTCAGCAATGATGTTACTTCCAATTATGACACTTCCAACGTGACACCATAGGCTAGTCACTGTCAATTAGGACACCCATCAGTATGATGTTACTTCCTATGACACTGGCAACGCTGACAACATCGGCTATGTCACTGTCACTTATGACATCAGCCATATCACTGCCAATAATGATACCATCAACTATGTCACTTTCAATTATGCCACTATATGACACCATTCAGCCAACCATGTCACTAAAAATCTCAACTTACGCCAGATATAGTGTACATACGGACTAAATAATGTGCACTCTTCATGATTGTCAACTTACGAATAGATGACCCCTTTCAAGAAAACATTGGTAAAATACAAGTGTCACCACAAACTATGTCATTACCAATGACACTGCCAACTCTGTCACAACCATATTTTGTCATTACCAACATGTGTTTTGGCCCTAAATGTCTCTTCTAAATATCTCAAATCCGTCAACTCACATCACATGTACAAAATTGACTGACTGTTGTTCAAATTCTGACACTAACCATTTCTAGAATTGGTGCTCCTATCGCCATGGAGGAATTAAGGTCACCCCAAATAAACCACTGGCTGCCTGCCACAAACCAAAGAACCCAGTGGTTGAAGTACTTGATCTTTTTTTGGATTCCTGGACTTGTAAACCTGCGGCAGAGACACCAGATTCATGCTTTCTACCTGTATCAAAGGCGCATGTTATGTAATAATCATTTTTTCTTGGCGGCCATTTGAAATTCAAGGATGGCTGCAACAACTAAATGGCTAGCATTGTATCAATGGTCCTCCAATTATTCCTGACCATAACTGGGTTCTAGACTCATAAAAGTGGTGTCAAATATGGATTTCCTACACTACAACCATCCACAACGAGGTCGGTGGTGTATTAAACATTATTCTAGGATGAGTCTTTCAAATGTGTACTTAATATGACACTGGCGGCCATCTGAATTCCAACATCCATACCATGAACATGGACTTCTTAATGATAAAAAACGATGTCAGAAATGAATTCCCAGCAACCATCAAAACCCCATAAACGATGTGGATTGAAAATTAATACTAGGTAAGGTCATCAAAATGTGTACTTTTATAGGTAAGGCCGCGGCCA
Source organism: Ophioderma brevispina (assembly GCA_023653785.1). Taxonomy (NCBI): domain Eukaryota; kingdom Metazoa; phylum Echinodermata; class Ophiuroidea; order Amphilepidida; family Ophiodermatidae; genus Ophioderma; species Ophioderma brevispina. The sequence continues at coordinate 153,406 of JAMKCH010076885.1, read as the reverse complement.
CCCGGCCATCTTGGAATTCAAAATCTATTATACCATGTAACATGACCACTATGATACAAAACGATGTAAGAAATGATTCCGCCACCCCACAACCCCCAAACGAGGTATTACACATAACTTTAGGTTCAAAATTAAAATTTAATTTTTAAAATGGCCTCCGGTCGCCATCTTGGATTTCGGAATTAGCAGCCGGTTTTTTCGAAAAAGCACTGTGTGATTCTTAGAGGAAATAGTCAAACAACTAAATTCAAGTCTCAGAATCTCCTTGCGGAGAACGTTAAAGGCGGTTCTAAGCAGGTCCTGGACATTTAATCCAAAGAAGTGAGGAGGGAGGGAAGGGATACGAAAATATATATTTGTTTTATGTCAAAGTGTCAAATTATGAATAAACTTACCATTTTTAAAGGTGGACAGCTAGGAGGAGGAGAATTTCTCTCAAATTGCACTTGATCGGCTGTAAACCACCTACCGAGAACAGTTTTGAAGGTTTATGGGACAAACAGTCAAAGGAAACGCAAAAGTGTTTTTTTTTTTTAATTGCCTGCTACCTAATCGTCCCTATTACAAAATTAAAAATCTTATTTCGTATTCGGCTTATTCACTTCAGGTGAAATATAATATAGGGCCTTGGTAAGCTTTCATATGCAAAAAAAAAAACGGGTTTTTCGAAAAAAAAAATGGGCGCTTCTGTCTGGAAATGTCCTCATGTCTCTTAATAATTGGATCATATTTGAATGTAAGAAATCAATAATAACAATATTAAAAATATTTGTAATCTATGGTTTTGGTGGTATGCTTCCATGTTAGGCCAAAAAATAGTGCTGCAGCAAGAGCCCGGAAAAAACCCTTTTTTTCGAGTACCGGTGACTAATTTGAACAAAGTGCATAATATATCAAAATAAAGCGGAAGTCTTCAGGAATCCGAAACTGATGATGCAAAAAAAATATAACGTGTACAGTTGAGTTATGAGGGGGAAGGACCCCCTATGAAAAATACCCAATAAATGAAATTGGCACTGGTATGCATCTAAATCCAATGCTTTGCGTTCTATGCATGTGTTTGGATCCGGTTTGGATATGAACTTATCACGTTTTATGTGTTTAGCTCTTTATTATAAAAATAATTCTAATTATTAATGGAGATCACCAGGGTGGGGGGGGGTCAACGGAGATTAGGATAATACCATTCTTAACTAGTGGTGCGGCTACGGCCCTGACTTATTTCGCCCAATGGGAATTAAAATGCTTAACTATATTGAAAAGGACCTCAGATATCCCATCATCAGGTTCATAACATCTGCACAAATTTAAGATAAAACAATGATCCATTACTTGGGGGGTAGAGTAGGCATACAGTGGGGTGGGGGTATTGGAGTAAAATGTCTATACTTCAGTGTGTAAAGTTTGACAGAATTAAAAGTAAATATCATATCCATGTTAGATTAATATTTTTCTCTCATATTATTTAACTTATGTGCAGTAGCGTAAAAGGAGCAACGTGGGGCATGTTGCCACCAAGAGATCTTGCCGGGAGAAAGAGCTTTGAAAATCTTGATAAACAGTCTTTTTTTTTTTGCTGGCTACAGTAAGTTTAACTTACAACCAGGAAAAATCTGCCTTTCTTAAACCACTCAACCTGGGGAAATCTGCCTCAAAATCTGGAAAAATTGTCCCTTATGACAGGTGACCATGTTACACCCTTACTTATGTGCGGGGGGGGGGGGGTGTGGTTCTGCGATGTTCTCACTGTGAAACAAGATTTTGAACTTAATTGTTTGTAATTGTCTAAACTATCGAGCATTGTTTTCATTAAAAATAATAACAGTTCTTGCCATGAGATAATTTTCCCCCCCTATAGACACTAAACGGGAGCGTGATTTTAAAAATAGAAATTAACAAAAACTCTGTTGCCAAATATTTTCTGCTAATGTAATGGCATATAAAATTAAAACAAAATAAAATATAATCAGAAAAATATTTAATTTTAAACCCTTTAGATGCGGAAAAGAAGGAATTTTATATTATTGCGACTTGCACGCCATTCGCGTCTGTAGTACAAACTATATGGCATACGTTCTTGTAGCCCCACCAAAACAAAAAACAACCAGGATTTACAAAAGGTAATGTTTTGTTGCTAAATTAATCCTTCTATAGCAGTTAAACATCAAATATTTACAAAGTGTATGCTGTTGGGGATGTGAATGAAAGCATGGTCGTGAAACATCTTGTTCATTTTGAGCATTTTGAAATCAATTTTATACCGGACTCCATTTATTATGCCTTTGACCCCTCAAGTTGTCTCTTGGAGGACCCCTCTCTGGGTTACCAACGTGAGTGAAAAACACCCCATAGCGCACTAATACTGATATTGAGAGGGTGGAATTGAATGCCTGGTACTTTTTGGCACTACTGAATAGAAGATACTTACAACTATTCATTGATACCATAGTTGCAATCAGAGACCTTTGCGGCAATTGTTATCCCCCCACCCCCGGGGTGTGTCAGGTCACTTATGTCTAGTTAATCAAGTTAAAGACAAATGATATGGGTAAGCAATGTCAAAAGTTATAACGGTAATCATGTTCAGCCGGGGGGTAGGTTCTTATTGGAAAAGGGGGGGTACGGGGATGTGCGGCCGAGAAGGGTCTCATTTTCAGTATTTTGGTCAAGTGAACTGTCCCTTTTCTCTACGAAAATTGGTTATGAAGAAAGGGTGGCATTTCCTGCTTTCAAGTATATTTTTACAGTGGTCAATCAGGTACATTTTAACCGTTAGTTTTCTCTCAGCTTCGCCCCAAACACTCCACCAAAACAGGTGTAAGGATGGGTAAAAAATCTTTCATTTTCGGGGGTCGGGGTTCAAATACCCGGCCCGCAATCCTTCCCAAACCAAAGTGAGCCCCCCCCCCCCAGGATTTCAGATAATTTGCAATTAATTATTGAAGGGTCGTATTATTGTACCACCAAAAGAATTTCTTTCTGTTTAATTCATCTTTCTATAAACCTTAACCCTTGTCTTAACAAGGGGTGCAGGGTGGGTACTACCACTCCCAGTGACTTTCCTCCGGTGGTTTAATGACCAAAAAGCTTACAAAAGCTTTTGGAGTACGCTTTCTTATCCTTTCTGGTTATTTAAGACATATCAGTGATTGCTCATCAGCAAATCGAAAAATTAGCATAAAAAATCAGATTTTGTTGCAGTATGTATTTCAAGTACGCACCTAACATTACCCTGGCAAATGATTAAGACCAGAAGCTACATACAATAAGGACAAAATCGGAGATTGAATCATTACTGTCCGAACAGGAAAACTTACACAACACGTAATTGAATGGAGATCGTATCTTTGAACACTGCCGTTTTTTCCTTTTATGTCAATTCTACAGCTGGAAAAGGTTTCACTTATGAGAATTCTACAGATTTATCCTTCACTTTGAAGCTATCCTGCAAAATTCAAAGATTTTTTCAAATCAGGATAGTGTTCTTTAAGCGAAGAATGTGAAGGTTATTACCTTCACCGGAGTTAAGGTCTGCCATAAAGTCGAGGGTGAGAGAGGGTGGTGCCAAGAATATTTTATGTACATTTTTTAAATATTCTGCACAGTAGGGTTCAAAAACTATATGTTATGTTTATATAATACTAGTAATATTTCTTATTGATTTCAGAGCTGAATGAAAACCGCCATGTGCTGCCATATAGTATGTTGGTAGATTTTGGTAGCAATGGAAAGAAGGAGGCCTATATCTAATTACTGTTATCAAAATCATAAGCATCGGATGCTTTATAAAACTCCCGCCGAGGTGGTAAACCCCCCCCCCCCCCCCCGTTATAAAAGGCTTAAACAAGGGTTCAAGAGCTACGGCAACAACTGTGACAATAGAAAAAAAAGCCAATAGGACTCTAAAATCGGACTAGTCAATATGGTTTCAACCACATCCTATCATCATGTAGATAAAAATGAAAATAATAAATCAAACATAAACCATAGAAAAAAAGAGGATTGCGCGTTGGTTTGTATAAATTGACTTAACTAATCCACTTCTGGGCTATAAAAGAGTGACGCCGACGGCCTCTTTACCATTTTCTTTGAGCTAAGAGGAGGTTGTGCCTCAGGCCTATAAATTTACTGACATAACCAGTTCTTAGCTAAGATATTGTGCAAGTTATCTAACCCTAAAACTAACCTAACCCTTACCAGTGGTGCAAACTAGGACATTTGCAAATGGGGGGGGGGGGCAGACAGACGGTGCCAAGGCCATATTGCGGGAGCGAATTTGGTCATTCTCCATACACACTGTACAAACGGTCACTTCATTGTGGGGGGGGGTTGGTGGCCGGTGGCAAGGGTTCTGAGCAGAGGGTGTCCCCTGATGGTTACGCCACGTCGTTACCCTAAGTTGACAACCGGGACCGTAACGCTTGACAAGATGTCCGTAGATGTATAGTTAAAATATCAGTTTATTCCCGATTGCAAAATGAACACCCACTCCCACACCCCACCCCACCCCACACACACCCACACACACCACATCCACAACACCAAAAAATCACAATGCCTCATTGCCTGATAATTTCTGATCACTAGTGCAAACCATCATTGTTTTTTTTTTCTCATTTGCACTTATTGCAAGGATTCTGACACCGCCCAATATCAAAAAGCATGGGGTGGGGTACGATGGGGTGGGGGGAGGGGAAAGAAAGGGTAGTTATCATTTATAGAGGGTTTTCGGTGTCAAAATCGTGGTCACTATATATTAGTGGGACCAACTCCCGGAATGTAGAATAAACAAATATCAACAAGAGCCTGTTATTCAAAATTTCGACCATACTGAAAATAGGGGGGTAACCTTGACCCCCCATACTTAATTTGTTACACGTTTTTAAATTTTTGGCATCATGCATTTGTCTGACTCTGGGACCTTATAGCTACCCATGTGATATCTGACAACCTTTGTTCAAATTAGGTCACTACCTATCGAAAAAAAAATGGACCTCTGATGCACACTAAAAGTAATAGAGTTTGAAAGAGCAACTCTTCAGGAATGCAGTGAACATAAGAGAAATTTTTAGTTTAAATTTTACCAATTATGCATTCTCTTCTTCTCTGTAGAAATTTTGTAAATAGACTTTTTGTTTGCTCATCAGAGGAGCAAAAACACACTTTTTAAAACATTCATTTTTGTGAAAATTGGTTGGATGGTATATTGCTATCGTCCTGTTGATAGGAAAAGTGTAAAAAACCATTTGAGATTGACTAAAATACAATAGTCTGAAATAAGGATTAGGATACACTTCATTGCCACTGAAAACGCGGGTAAGTAATTGAATAGGAAATTGAAAGGTTAAGCAATAAGTTTTAAAAACGGATTTTGGTTCTGCAGAAAGTTGTTAGGTCAAAGCTTGCCCAGCAAAAAACATTCTCTCATGATGTTTGTTAATGTTTCTTCTTCTAAGAAATGATGAAAAATATGGCCAAGTTAATGAACAAGCCACTTATAGAAGCTCAATATTTATTATCTGTGGAATGAGGTTAAGTATTTTTGTCCTGAACAGGGTGAAAAAAACTGCCCATTGTTATAATCTGTCGATTTTATAATCCGATAAGCCTAATTGGCCACCATTCATAACGAGGAATCATTGCACTGCCTACTTTCAATCATCATATGTTACCTGTCCGGTACTGGTATATACTACATTCAGATTTTGTTCTACTTAAAATAATGTGCGACAAGATGTTTTTGCAGTGTAGACTAGAAGTGGCACACATTTTCGAAGGAGTTGTGTTATAAAGTTTTAAAGTCCCAGATAAATCACAAAATAAGAAAACGATTTGTACTTTTTAATACAATTTGTGTTTCCATTTGTCAAGTGAAGTAACTTGCAAAATCCAGAAATAGGCCTCCCTATAATCTATTAACTAAAAAAATGATTGCATTGTTAACCGATCTAATACAATTGTTGTTTCCATTTTCAATGTCTCAAAGTAATTCCCAACATTCCGAAATATTATCCCAAACTAAGAAATGATTTTGCACTTTTTTAAAACATTTTGGTTTCCATTCTCAAAAGTAATTTCCAAATCCCGGGAATTATAAACACCAAGATACGGCATACCATGTCAAAAGTAAGAAAACAACTTGCAAAATAAAAATTGTTCTCATTCTCAAAGAGTAGTTTACACGTGCGTTAAAACACTGTAAACACTGCATGTGTGTCGTACTTCTGTGTTTACATTCCCACACAAACCAGGAAGTACCGTGATTAACGTAATTGGCTAAATCTTATTGATAGGTCGCCAGGATCCTTTTATTTGGTTAATACCATAGGGACAATAGATGAATAGGATTATAACATCGACAGATAATACATAGGCAGTATACTCAAAGAGGTTATATAGATAGAGAGGGCAAAAGTACGAATCTTTAGAAATTCTCGTCTAGCAGTTTTGCCGACCACCAGAAAAATTAGAGTACCAACAATAGAAAGCATGGTGCCTCCGCTTCTTACACATACTGTGTGTGTCGCTTTGAATATACACTAATAGGTAGTGATACAAATTGATGTATTAGAGGTGGCCAGGTGTAATAAGAGTTTACCTGGTCATTGGCTCAGATTACTATTTTTCTCATAATGCAATTGCGCGCTTAGGTGAAAAAGATGTATTCGTTGAGGGCGGGTTATTTAAATCAAAGACGACTGACGGTCATTTCATTGGTTGTGTGGCCATGGGTATGACCAAATTAAACCACCCAAAAGCACCCAAATCCAAAAATGATATTTTGGCGGATGGTTGTTATCGAATTGAATTATGTGTGTATACAAGGCACCCAACTAATATTATTCCGGGCAATATCAACTGTCAGCGCCCAGCCACGGACGACTGGTTTTGAATGGCGCTTCACCCCATTGAGTGACGTCCTGAAAAGTACTCAGTCTAAATTGGAGAGCATACAGCTGAAATCTCTTCAGCTGCGCGATCACTTTATAACATGGTCCTGCACTCCCAGATGAATATGAAAAGGGAGGAAAGTGGAATTGTTTTTCTACACCGCATACGGGCCGGTGATTGAATATCTTTAAATCCATTGTTTGCTGAGTCTATGGGTATCCATAGTCACTATATTGGGGAAATGAAATTGAAGTGACATTTGATGCTTTTTGTCAAGAAAAATGTGCCCGTTTTATTTGTGGGAACAGGGACGAGTATTGATTTTACATAATGAATTACGATTACACTTGGTTTTCCCCGGCCCCCGATGGAGATCAAAAACAAACAGCAGAGAAGGGACATGTCCCTCGACTATTAACATTCATTTTCTGGAACGTGTTGTGCGTGTCGATTACATTGACTTTTTCGTCAGAAATTTATCAAAGTACATCATATTGTAACTTTAAGTACCATTCCAAACAAAATCTTAATTTAAAACAAACATCTTGATCTTACAAAATACTCAAAACAAGCCTCTGTATTAATGTGACCTGCATCGTAGATTATAAAGGGTAATAGAAGTCCAAACAAACATATGAATAATGCATGTATTTATCTCAAGCTAACAAATCAATTTTATGATGACCTCAAATCGCAGTTGCAAAAATCAGCAAGTTGAATTGTGGTTGGGAAACGTCACTGATGTGTTAAGAAATTGCAAATCAGTAGGATGAAGCAACAATTAAATTACAAAAGATGGGATAGACAGTTTGATCAGAGCAAGTTTTTTATTATCATAATGGATTTGTTTCTTCCTTGCGGCTTGAAGAAAGTTTTCTCTACTAAACTTCGACTTCGACTTGCGTACATATGACACGTGTCTACGTTGGCATTTAGCGATGTATGGAAATAGTGTTGAATGCGAACAAAAACTGGAAGATATAAGTCATATTATGTCAACTTTGGTATGCTGGAAAATTTAACTAGTGTGTAATATTTTGATTATCCGTGGCCAAAAGTTGGTCCACCCAAAATACCGAATCTCTGGTATAAGTAATAAGTGCATTGAAACATTGAAACAAGAAAAATGCATCCGAACACAATGGTAGCACTTGTTTATATTTTCATTATGCTGGTCTTTCCAATTTTACGGAATCCATTTTGACTTGCTGAACATAAAAACATCAACTTCTCTTTTCATTAACTTTGATTTTGTGGGGGTGATGATATAAATTACTACCGGGAGGTTACTAATCGGAAGTTATTTTTCAGCTTCGCACTTCGATTTAGGCGCTGTAAATATCCGTGAGTGGCGAGGAATCGGCTTTCTTAGAGCAAGTTAACCCTATTTTGGGGCACGTGGGCCTTAATATTTTCAGGTGGCAAAGAACTTGGTAAAATTCATATAAACTGCGCTCTCACCCTAGACCATATTAACAGTCTTTAATGGGTTAGGGAAAGCCGTTATGAGATAGAAGTCTGTTGAACAGGATATGGAAACTTGCTATTGGACTTGTAGAAAGGACCTAAATTTTGTGAAAAGTAAACTTACTTTGCATGGAGAGGATTTGGATGAATGTCGGAAATGCGCGTGTATTTTATTCAGTATAGTTTGCATGATTTAGCGCATGAAACTAGAAAAACTCGCGGTCGTTGTGTTACCAATTTGAAATTCTTCGTATTCTTCTGGGTTATTCTAATTGAATTTTATTTCAAAACTTTACACTCACATACTTGAGTAATTTTGTATTATCGGGAATTTCCTTGTGTCCCGATTTAGCAATTTGCCGCAGGTAAGTAATTCTGATGGACGTTTTATTGTTTGCCGTACACAGCTCAAAAGAAGTAGCAAATAATGATTTACTGACCAACAACAGGCCCAGATTCCAATTTTTTCCGTGAACAACAACGGCCTCGATTTCAATTTTGCAGGGGAACGCAAAGTCAATGTGGACTGACAACATGTCATTGTAGCCTTGCACCAAAATCATGGTCAACATACCTGGCATAAACGCAACCCCCCCCCCCCCCCCCCCCCCCCCCTGAGAGATACAAGAAACATATGAATCTGCACGAAAATGGTTTGGGATTTTCAGAATTAGAGAAATGTATATACTACTCATCAAAGAAATGAATACTATTAACTACCATATTCCGTTATATCCTTGGCGTACTTTTAAAAATGGAAAAATGGTTTAAAAATTTTCAAGGAAAAGATAAAAGCGTTTATCCTGACCAGAATATAACAAAAGTAAGCAAGAGGTTTACCTCACACAAAAAAAAACCAAAGAAATCGCTCTTTTCACCATTACCAATAATTTCAAATAAAGAATTATTTTCATTTGGTGAACAATGACGACGTAGATTAGAGTCATACGTTCAAGCAATGAATATAAAAGTAATTGTTGCCGTTCGGCCTAGAAAAGTTGGACTACCATCATTCAGTATCGCGCATACACCACTATTTGATAAAAAAAACACTTTCTGAACCACAGATTCTGAACAAACAAGAGCTAAACTCAGGAAGTGGACAATTCAAATGAAAGATCAAAACAAAGTAATACTTAACCGTATCCACAGTAAACCCTAATCCTACAAGTGCTAGCAAAAGGGGGAAGAAGGATACCTAGCCATTTAAATAGGGTACTCCTTCCTTACGCACGTGCCAAAACTCAGGCAGTTAAGCATGAATCTTTTTGGCTATTGTTCAAATGTGTTCACGTCGCTATCTGTCAGCTAATTGTAAAGATAAGATACTGAACTGGGGCCCCAGACGTGACTGATCAAAGGTTAGGTGGTTCACCGTCCAGATTTAAAAGTTCTTTTGTCGTCAAAACCTATCGATAAAGGTATTACAACATTGACATCCGAACAGATCAGAGGGGTGACCACGAGACTGAAGCTTAATGATATCCGATTGATACACTTTAGGTACTGCCGATACGTAATTGGTATGATATAGCAATTAGCCAAGCTTTAACCGTCAATTTTAAAAAGAAAATAAAACCAACAACATGATAAGCCATTCCAAATCTAGCGGGCTTGTGTTAGGATCATAGAAGAGATGCTAACTTTCCATTTTACGTTTGACACTAACAACACCAATTTGGGTCTAATATTTCAAATAACTTACCTCAATCAATTACCCTCAAACTACTTGAAAATTTCTTTATCCTTCGTGTAATATTTTACTGCCAGTAAATAACAATCAATTTAATTATTGTTAAAACAGTCTCAAACCATATTTCATAATATTTTTTCATGTTAATAAAACGTTTTGAAGAGAAGGAGTATTTGTTCGTTTGTCCAGTTTACTTTTAGGTTTAAACATTGCCATTTGTCTACCATATTCTAATTCTCGTCCTCGAGTTCGAGTAAAGCAGGATCATTATTTTAGGTAGATATTTCATTTTAGAGTTTGTTCTTGATATATATGACCGTTTTAGTTGAACAATTACGACCCCAGCTTATTTTGTAAAAAAATTTCTTACCCTTTTTTCTATTAAAATTTGGCGATTTATAATAAAACGCTGGGGATGTTTTATTTCGACCGTGGGTGGGGCACAATTGTATAAAAATAAAACTATTTTGTGACTATTTGATACACGTGCATGCAAAAGATGGATGATGGGCGAAGCACGCTGGTTATAAAGTTCTATTCCTTTGGTGAAGTATATAGAGGTATATTTCTTTAATCTTAAAGACACTGGGCATATGTGTAACGAATCGCTGGTGCGTTCCACTAAGAGTGAAATACTTATGTAAGCATGGTAAGAGGACAGAGGACACAGTCCTATAAACTTCGGTGTGTGTGCGTGTGTTATCTATTGTGCCCCTTATCAGTGTGATTTCCGCTAACACCCGATATTCAGGATTTTATTTGTCTCATATGTCTCAAATGCCGGAACGCAACTACAATAAAAATTCCTTTAAAAAGGAAAGGGCGAGTCAAGGGGAAATATCCATGTAAAAGGTATGGGAAGGGATAAATAAGATGGCATTTTGTGGGAGTTTTTGCAAGTTGACTTATGTGACTTTTTGCACATACTTAGCCGGGGCATACATGAACGTAAATATTTAACACAGAGGGGCTTCATATCCCTCTTACATTTACGATTTTTAAAGGGAAAAATGTGACCAATCAACATAGAACATACTACACCTTATTCGGGAAAACAATCAACGCTATACTTAGCTACCACAAAATTGACCACTGCAGACTCACCAGCAGAACTGGAAGAAGCAATTCCGGATATTTTGCATGCCGACGGACGTAAAATATTTTACAGGATTCGGCACACGTACCAACGTGATCAATAACATTTTGTTTTACATATTATAAAGCCCTTCCCAAAATGTAAAGCTCCCACGTTCAGCAACATTGTCACCCAATGACTTCATTTTATTTCTTAAATTTTACTTTTTTTTTTTTTTTTTTTTTTTTTTTTTTTAAATGTTTTTAAAAATGTCATACACGCCATTGCACTATTTCAATTCATATACAAACATTCGTTACTTCATGACCTCTTACCTGTCATTCCACCGTATCACATTTTATAAGAAGTGTGCAATTGCAATCTATCTATACTACTAAAAATGAGATTAGGGGTCACACGCATCTAGGTAAAGGTCACACACGGGGAAATGCAATAGTACTACTAAAAATGAGATCTGTCTGTCGACTATGCGTTTTGACGCACTTTGACCTATGGAGCTGATTTTTTGCATACAGTAGAAACACACCCTGAGGTTTATTATCATGGTTTCAGGGTGACCAAAAAAAATCAACAGTCATCTGGAGGTCATTGCCTAAAAATACCCCGGTCAACAAATAAATGCCAAAAGACCGCTAACCTGAGCATAGAACAAGTATGAGGTCAAAGGTCACACACACACACACACACACACACACATGACAAAGGTTGCTTTCAATTTGGCAAGAAACCGAAGTAAACAAGAAAGAAAGGCTGGGGAACACATAGTTACATATATTTGACCGCAGATCACTTTTGCAACCATAAAACTACTGCCTCAATGTAAATAATTTTAATAAGTAATGCACTTTCTCATCCATGTCTAAATACCCCTACATGTATTAGTAGACTGAGTTCGTATTTTCAGTCAGGACAATCAACGTACTACGATGCCAGCAAAAAAATAAGAAAACCTAATTCAAGAGTCCTGATCCAATCAGAATCCGACCATTCATGTTCCTCTAAGCCTCCCTTACATAAACGCAATTAAATCAGTCCAACCGTTTGGATAGTGAAAGATTTTGAAACGTTTTTATTCATAACATCAAAATGAAAACATTCTTAAAGAGACATGAGGAGATTTCTTCAATTTTTTCTCGAACCGTTTTTTTTAAGATTTGGAATGTCTTACCAAGTATAAGTCAGCACTGAAGTGAATACGCCGAATACGCCTTCTTTATTAATAAGATGATGTTTAGTATTTTCTGTCGGCACGACAGAAAGTCAAAGCATGGTTTTCTATAGGGAACAATTACGATAGCAGGCAAGTTCAAACAAGCTTTGCGGTTTCCCTTTTGCACCTTTTGCTCCAATAAACCTTCGAAATGTTCTCGGTAGGTGGTCTACACTAATCCAGGAAATTTTAGAGAAATCGTATCCTCCTCCGGTCACTTTAAATGGGCAGTTCGTGATCCACCGCATAGTACCCTGAATTTACCTAAAAGAAATAAGGATTTTTTATATCATCTGAACCGTTGGCTCAAGTATTACAAAATAAAGCAATCATCTTACTAATACCTTCACATACCAATTACATGGGTATATTTCCTCTTGACTCACCCTTTCCTTTTTAAAGGAATTTTTATTTATTATTGATATCGCCACAGATAATATCGCTCACGACTTGCTGCAGTGGTCCGGGCATGTGGTGCACTCATAAACGATTTTTTAAAGACGCTGTTAACCAGCAAATCACTGTAAAAAATTACAAATAAAAATATTTTTATTTTTTTTATATATAATTCATAATTTTTCGTCAATATTTCGCTTTTACGTGTTAAGCCAATGGCGATGTCTAATTTTGGGATTTCTTGGCCGCACTCACCTGTTGCCGGTTACGCCCTCTATATTCATTTTTATGTAGTGTTCCCCTCGTGTTTTTAGTGCATTACCGCTCACGACGGTAAGCAGGTGTGGAAGTGTGATCGCTTTGTATTTCTACTCTTTTGAACATCAATATCTTTTTGTAAAAGTACGTTCATGTTTTCGCTGGGCCTATCTTATTGAGTACATATCCATATGACGTAAAATTGCACAACATGTCATAAACTATCATACATGTAGATTTTAGAGGATATAAACGGCTCGAATATTTTCTGCAACACTGCTATTTGAAAAAGTAGGTCAAAACCCAAACGACTAGAGCGGGTAGCCCGTAGGCTACCTCGCCCAAAAATTAGGGATGCTCAATGCACAGACGGAAGCAAGCCTAAAACTATAATTTCGTGCTAAAACATACCAATGCTAATGAATCACTGGAAATGTTCAAGCTATATGGGCTCATGAGATGAAAACAATAATATTCATATATTGACATACATACTTTATATCTGAAATGATAATCCGTGCATTTTTTTTTCTGACACTCAAAAACTGCAGTGTCTGTCATTTTAGCTGTTAGGTGCAGCACGTTATCCCAGCGGACTGAAGAAATTACTGCAAAAATCTCATACAAAGTACTTATCTTAGGGACTAAATACATTTTCACCATATTTCAGCAGAAGTTACGTTTTAGTAAAGGTTACACTGTTATTAGTTAACTGATACCTAAAATTATTTGTTAATACTTTTAAATATTAATAAAAACGGTCTAGAATTTAGAGGGAAAAATCAAATATGCGAAATAATATGAGCCTACTTCAGTCACCGGGTCCCATGCCGCCTCATTATTGTCAATTCTATATATTACCTTTGCTGCCCATTATTGAAAATGCAGCATTCTGATTGGTCAGTTCACTGCCCATTATTCTGCAATAATGGGTCGCCAAAGCATTTTCTTATTAAATCAAGCTGTTTTAGGTAATAAAATAGAAATAAAGGGTGTGCAGTGTCATTTATGGGCTCATAATGTTCTCGGCCAGAAAAACTTTCAAATAATGGGCTTGGCTGCGCCTCGCACATTATTCAGTTTTTCAGACCTTGGACACATTATTCGCCCATAAATGATACTGCGGCACCCTTTATTTCTTAATTACCGTAAATTTGTCCGGGAAAAGGTAGGGAAGCAGAGGTTTACAGTATTTGTCTCATGGATTCGGTAAATTTGTCGCGAGTCATCCAACCTATAGACTAGTTTAGAGATATATTTTCGAATTTCTAAACCCAAATACAATTGCTTTACTGTAGTATCGCGGTATTATCATTTCAAATATGAATGGATGTGTGTATAGGGATTTTAATCTTTTAAAACAAGATTTCTAATGCATTCAACTAACATCAAAATGTGCATACCCCGTATGACAAGCTTGTTATCCTTATGGGAGTGAACATATATATCATTTGATCATTGACATTGAATGTGATACCGTTTGTTAAACATGTTAGAAAGCAAATAACAACATTTCGATATCCGTTTGGCCATGTCCTTTGGTTATCTCAATTTACTTAACCTTTGTTCTGTATGCAGACCTTGCTAGCAATCAGATATTCTGAATAACAAACCCTTTTTTATAAAAAAAAAAAACACCTTTGCAAGTTTGAGGTGTGTTTGAATTCAAGTTAACTTCAAAGAGGGTGGTAGTATGCAGAAATAGAATATTTCAAGAGTTTACTTACAAGTAGCGGACCTGGATAATGACTAAAACTCGTTAATTGGGTGAAAGATCAAAATTAGTTTATCCTTAGATTTTCCCCGTTAACTGCCAGGTGTTTTGTTTCATTTTGGCACTTAAAGGGACCAATTTGAGGTGTTTCCAGGAAGGCATCCCCAAAATTCCTTAATTCCAAAATTCATTTGAATCCGATATACAATTACGTAAGCAGTAATTGTGTTAATTTACTAATAAGGCGAGAGATTAATATACAAATATACAAATATCTTAGGTAACCGTAAGTCATATTAATGATTGTGCTTATAAATTCTAAATGGAATAGTGTTCAGCAAAAATATTTTGCAGATGAAAAGAGAAATGAAATGAAAGGTTCCCAACGTACCAAAATCTCGGGTGTGATGGGGTTTGTGATGATGGTGAGACTGATGATCTGGTGGTAGCCCTTTAAAATGATTATTTTGTGATAAATGTTGCGACCTTTAGTTGAATGGGCAGTGCAAACTATAATAATGTTAAATGTTCACTTTTTAAGGCCATTCTGGTAGTATGCGCGTAAATAAACATTTATACAGGCTAAATGGGACATTTAAGACAGGCGAGTTTTACAGTATAATTGAAATTTTGACGAAGGCGATAATTTCGCTGGCCACCAGGAAAGGTGGGTGTGGCTGTGGTATGTGGCAGCGGACGTATTCCAAAGGTATAGCCGGTTAATTTTAAAGCGCTTTGAGGACACGTGAAAAGCGCTATATAAAAATGCTGCAATTATAGACGGGGCGACAAAAATACAATTTCTATTCCAGGCAGGAACGAGTCCTGCATTGAAAATTTAATGACCAGTAAATGCTAACGTTTTGTGTGGAAAGAAACCCACTCCGTTTATCGAATTTATAAATTACTTTATTGACCCAAAATAATAGCTTATGTCCAAATGAAAAAATCCGATTTTTTCAAGTGCAGGGATTAAAATCTTGATATCCACTAAAAACCCGTGTTGTGTTCCGATAAATACAATTTATCGACTTGAAGAACAAGATTTGGTCTGCGTATTAGCCCCAGGCATTTTATATTGTTTGCATAATTAGTATAAATCCGCATAAAACACTGACATCGGTTGAAAAGAGGCACCCGCAATTGTTCAAAACCCATAATTTTTGGAATGGCTGCAATGCTTTTATATGAGTTCGCTCACTCGAAATTAATTAATTCAAATCACACCTTCAAAAAGTGTAACAGAATGTGTGTTTTTTTTTTCTTTTAAATAAAACCACCACACTCTGTAGTGGTTTTTATTCAGTAAACCTAAGTTCACAGTGTTCCCTGAACACATAAAAGACCTCTTACAACAATGTATTGCCCCAGGTATAACTCTTGGGTTATTTTGTCAAACTTTATTACTTAACATGCATGCTTGCCGACGACCCTCTTGGATTTTACAACCAAAACACGTGATTCTGAACACTATGTTATAATGTCAGAAATTGGTTCCGTACGAAACACCCTTAAGATAAAATACAAATTCCTATTAAAAAGGAAAGGGGCGCCCCATGGAGTGAGTCTTGTTTGGATTGTTCGATGTGGTTGGGAAATACTATTGTAAGAAAGAAACGGTTAGACACAATATCAAATTGAATTCGTGAAGTTTATTGCAACTTGCTTAGTACAAAAGTGTTTTAAATAAGTAAAAAATAGGTATAATTTGAAATACAAGAATTTAGTATGAACAGTTTAGTTGTTGGTGAATGTTGCAATTCTGATAGGGAGCCATCACAATTAGGGTATTATAGTGAAAGTAATGAAATTAGGAAAGCAATATTTTGTTTTTGTAGCCAAATCAAGGTATAATTTGTTTACGTGTTGTAAACATATGAAATTAATACTAAGACATATTTGGTTGTTTGTTAATCTTTTAGTCCAATAATTCTATGATATTGGACCCCACCACAATTGGCAACAGAAACAATTTTGGTGTTTATATACTGCGAATAGTCCAAAAATAATGTATCAAAGTCTACAAGTCTATAAACCAAAATCAACCTAGTGGGAACATTTAGAAATAGGGGGAAACGTTTGTACAGGGTAAAAACTTAGAATGGTTCGAATGCATTTAAATGATGTACCAATTTATTGGCTACTCCTTAGTTAAAAAAAGGTATAGTTTGCCACTATCTATGGTTTAGTTTTTGTAACAATACTCATCCAGTTCAAGGTCATCCTGGTAAAATTCATAGAATGGCCCGATTTTGATCGACTGGGTGTAAACTGTTTAAATTTTCCACTAGAAGTAAATGTAATAGATTCTTTGTTGAACTTTCTATATAAGAATTACCGTGCTATGACTAGTGACCTCCCCATAGACCCTGTAGCCCCAGTCCCATTTTGCTCCCCAATTATGCAACGAATATTATGAGATGTGCAACCAGCTGTATTGTCGGGTGCTCTACATAGACGAACTTTGACACCATTTTTTCACGAACGGATATATCTGAAAATTTACCCCCATTGTGACTTTGAACCTAGTTTAACTCCTTTACCTATTGGATCTATCAAAACCTGCAGATGATGGCAAACTATACCTTTTTTTAATCCTGGAAATGTAACAAACAGTTGGCATCACTTTCGACGCTGTTTTTTGATAATGTTCTATTTTTGACCCTGTATTAAACCTTACCCCCTAAAATATATGTCTCCACCTCGTTGATTTTAGTAGATTTTGAATGTTGTTTTTAACCGGTATTCCAATTTTACAATTCGTATGGAATTGAATTCTGTTGCACATTGAGTTGGGTTAAGGCAGCATCATTCTATTTTGACTGCCTAGTTGTTTCACTTATAAGAATTGGAAATGGTTATACAGCATTTTAGGGAGTGGGATTTGTTTTTTGAGGCTATGTTTTGAGCGCAGAACTGTTGGCCCAAAAACAGCTGATGGGAGGATTTTGAGAGTTGCTTTGTGTGGTCAATGCATCGGTGTAACATGACCTTTGAACCTTGCTAGTGACCTTTGACTTCATAAACCCCCCCAAATGAGAGTGTGCTGTAAACGATAAAATGGAGTTTGGTTTTTAATGTGAATAGCAATTTGCCAAAGAGGTCCACTGTTTAAAATGTTCAGCTTATTTTACAATGTGACTTAACAAGAAATCTGACTGGTATGAGGCTTTTGACCTTATTAACAACGGAGGTATTCTTGTTGCACCTTTGATTGGTGTCCATCAAAGTATGAGGATATTAAGGGAATGTGAAAATTTTTTCTGAATTGAAAAATAACCAGACACGAACAACAGACAACAGTGGATGAAGTGATCTTGACATGTGTTTCTATTTTAGGGCAGCGATGCCGGCTGTTTGACCCCAGGCAAAAATTGTCTCTTTATTTTTAAATAAAATTAAGCTATGGCGACACAATTTTGAACAACTGATATAAGTCGGTACTTGCAAGAGTAATTAATCTCTGCAAAAATCAAGCAAATCCATTGGGGAATCTTGCCCTTATAGGCCTACAGAGGTCATGGATTGTACCGTGATAGCCCCTGTATTATCATGATTGTAGTGATTTGAGCCATGCGATAGTTTTTACTATCACATGGATTGAAAATAAAAGAGGCTGATATCATGATATTAAAACAAATATTGAATGCTACATCGTGAATAGTAAAAATATATTAATTTGGTCAAATTTTGACTGGTCCATTTCACTCGGCTTCGCCTGTGAAATAGAAAAGTCAACATTTGACCTCAGGATATATTTTTAACTATCCACACTCTTAGGCATTCCCAATATTTGTATTACTATATGCCCATTCTCCATAGTAAGAATGGAGGAAAACAAGATTTTGAAGAACATCATATTTGCTTGCAATGAAATGCTAAAAATTTACACAGGATGTACTTAATGGAGGAAATAATCAATCAGTTGTCAAAAGTGTGTCACAGACGATAAGTTGGTTTAATTCTGCGTTTTTGCAATAACTAAGACTTTCCAACCAGCTGTGGACACAAGATTTTGGATGATATGCAGGATGTTAACCATATAGAATGTATAATTGAGGTAGCTAATGAAAGATTTGAAAAGAATTTAAATACTAGCTAAATAACATTTGTGGCGTTTTATGTCTATTAGTAAGTTGAAGTCTTTAAATGAATACTATATGATAAGTGTATAGTTACAAAAGCTGAAAGGTGTGTAATCAAATCATAGGCTGAAACCCTTGTTTTTTTTTTGTGTGTGTGTGTGGATTATACTTATGGACAAACAATTATGCAATATACTGATTACATACGCACGTCACGTTCATACTTCCCTACGTACGTATAATACGTACCTTCATACTCAGGTACATCGAAACAACCTCAAACGAGAATGCACGCACATCTGACGTAGGTAAATACCTGCTTAGTAAGTACAAAGGGACATAAGCATGTACTATGTATATGACATATGCAGGAATAATTACACACAGGTGCAAGGGAGTAGTACGCAGTACGTACATGCGGACAAAGATAAGTGCGTGCATCAACATCACAGGTACGTGTATACATATTTAGGAGACATAACCGAGGTACTGCATATAATTTGTGAGGGATGTGCGTGGCATACGCAGTTGTGCGCAATTACAACAGGGGCAGGTGCGGGTGTATATAGATGCACAGGTACATGCATATGCAGAAAAATGCAAAAATTAAAAAACGTCAGTACAAGCAAAATTCTTTAATTTTTAAATCATTTTCAAGTTAAAAATATTTTTACTTTTTTTATTTTTATGAGATTTTGTCTGATATTTTGTCGGACATTCGAGTATATTGACAATATGTTCTTGATTGAGGGAAAACATGTAGTTTCTGTATTTGTATTGCAGTTGCTAAATAAAAATATTTGGAATAGGATATTGCAGTTTGCTAATTGAAATATTTGGAATATGTATGTATATGTGCGTATGTGTGAAAATGTTGTAACTGTTGCGTATGTGTACTGCATGATGTACAGTGCATGTGCATGGTATTCATGCATGTACAGCAAATAAATGTACATGTTTGTGTACGTAGGTTGCATATAGCTGCACCTGTGTCTGTACATGCGTAGGCATGTATGTATGTGTGTAGTATGTGTATGAAGAGGCCTACATGTGTATGAACATTACCTATTATGTATGAATATATTTGGACTTGCTGAAAAGGTCGAAGGTTAACACTGACGCAATCTAGTGCAATTGTGTGCTATAAATGAATAAAAGTTAATATTTGCTGAAAGCCTAGTCGAGAAACGTGTATAATTTCAAATCGACCATAACATACTGCTTTGATCAAGCAAAATTGTAAAAAATATCACACATATGCAATGTGCTAATTTAAATTATTCTTTACCCAAAAAGTTTGGATGTGGGGTAAGTGGGACATAGATACTGATTTTATTGTGCTGCATATTTTAGAAATAAACTATGTGGTCACTCAGATTTCGCTTTCTTTTTGGTCAAGCAAAATTCCAACATAGTGTTTATGAATAAGCAAATGAACTAATATTATCGGCTTACCCCAGGTGGTTTGATGGGGAGTAAGTGGGATATTGTAGTGATTTTATTCTTGTGCATATTTTAAGAAATGTGAATGTTAAAAACGTAGTATCAATATCATACTCATATGTAATGACAAAATGCCTCTTTTACGACAATACAGGCCTATTATTATTTTGGTAGAGTTATGTCATACCAACTTTCTGAAACCCTTCAATAATATGAACAGCCATGGATAAATATTCTTTAAAATTAAGCAACATTTATGTTTTTTCGAAATATGCTGTATTATATAATAGATTAAACCACCATTAACGACATTCCAGCCCCCCCCCCCGGTAATTTGGGCAGTTTCAGGGCGTGGGACCGGCACTGAATTATGTTATTCATTTGCCAATATGACAAACCATTGTGCCAATTGTGTCTATACCAATGTGATATTGAACTATATGCCATTGTTTTTTTTTTTTATCTTGCCAACTTTAGCAATAATGCCAAGTGTGGATTGTGTTTCTCATATTGTGACTCAGCTTATATATTAGTCTTCGACGGTGATTCTATAAACAGAGGAATCTACTGTTAATACTACTACTACTACTAATACTACTATGGCGTATTAACTACAGGAAACCATTATACTGTGTTTAAATATATTTAAATTGAACGGAAAATGGAGAACTCTCTTGATTAAATCTCTGCGAAAGAATTAATTTTTAGGTCAGTGTGTAAAGCTCGAACAAATACTCATATCTTTCCCACAATTTGTGGACGAACATCCGCTATGTAACATATATCGTGATGGAAACGTAGAAATCCCCAATTTGGTTACAGGTTACTACGGCGGTCCGGAAAGTGTAGTCTGTGTCACAACTGCGAAAGATATTATCTAAATGAGTACTGCTGCGAGCGATTAACGTTATCCAGTCTGTCCATAGCGACTGCATGCAAATGAAACTAAATCTCAAATATCTCGGTAAAAACGAAGGGTTCTAGGGAGATTTTTTGCATCAGAAGGTCCGTTACCATGTTTGAATATGTATCGTACTTGGGTCTGAACCTATAGAAACCTCGCGAGAAAATTGAACGTTTTTGTCGGGTACTTACTTCGGTGCTCGCAAAACGGAAAAGTAAACACGCATCTCTCGAACAGGATATACGCATTTACCGGACTGCCGTAACAGCTTCCAAAGCCAGCTAATTGGTGCGCCCGTCGGCGCCCTAAAAAGGTAACGGGTATAGGTGTGGTGCGAGCAAGCTCATGCTCGGAGTGTCCATCTCCCGTTCCAGTCTCTTTCAGGCGCATATGTGCATGTTGGACTTCCTCCGTGAAATTTTGATTAGGGAAGCACCACTTATCGCATAACGAGCCTGTAACCTTCCCAGCATTCGCTGGTACCCATTTATAAACCTGGGTGGAGAGAGGTAATAAGGAAATTGCTAAATTGAAAAAAACATTTTCAATTGTGGTCACCGGCAGCCTTCTTGGATTACAACTCCTAGGATGGTACATGACTTCTAATCATAAAAATGATTCCAGTTAATTGAATTCCCGGATTCCTGCCACCGAAAAAATCAAAGCGAGCATATAACAATGCTTCTTTTTTTGTTTTTTACCGTAAGTTGTTTAAAATAATATATTTTTCAATATGGCTGTTGGCGGCAATCTTGGGATTCTCGAATTTGCAGCCAGTTTAAAAGCTGAAGACCTGTGTTATTTTTAAAGGCAAGTGGTCCAGGAACTCCAATCAAGTGTCAAAATCTCTCTTTCGGATGAGTTGTAAGCAGGGTATACCAGGGGCCTGGACTATATGAACTATTATTATGCTATCAAGATAAACAATTTTGTAATATCCAAAAATCGAAATTGACCAACTTCATGAAAATACCCATACCCTAATGTCCTTAACCTGACGATCACCGCAAAAAAGGAAGGTTAGCGTTTTTTTTCTTGTTAGATCTAGGGCAAGGTAGCGGAGTCCGCTCGGAATTTTTGATAAATGGTAAAAATTGCAATTAAGGGGCGTTAGGGTATACAATTTTTTAATAGGCAAACAGTTTAGCGATAAAAAAGATTCTCCAAATCGCCGTCCAACTTCCTGGAACGTTTTTATAATCTCTATGGGGTATGACAATACACATGATAACTTCTTTAGTGTGTCAAATGATGGCCTTTCCTGTAAACACGAACGGGCCTAAATATAGGACAAAGAAATCTTTGCGATATGACAAGAAAAATCAATACTTAATTAGTTAGAGTAGGCCGGCCAAAAAATCTAAACATTAGGTGGCATTAAATAAGTCATGATACTGGTTTATAGTAAGGCGAAGATAGATGGCGTTGCCATAAATGTCGTCACGGCACCCATGGGAGGTCGGAAGACAAAGTTATTGCACTAATATTATGGAAAATCTAATTTTGGTGCCTGTAGAAATCAGGGGGACACCTGAATGTTCGATGTCGTAGTAGATTTTGTTTTGGATGTTGCCGAGCCCCTAAATGGATTTTTTGCCCCCAATTGACTATTTATAGAATGCTAGAACGTTATTTATTCAATTTGTCTCCTGTCTAGTGTATTTGGGATCACTACCACGCACTCGGACTTCACCCGAGCACGAATATCTAAAAACGTACACGAGAATAGGCGGCTCCCCATTGCAATCCACCGTATGGCATGAGCTGGCTCATTCAAAACCAAATTTTGCTCAATGTCCGTTCCAAGAGCTGATGTGTAATAGGTCATCGCAGTTAAACAATAGGAATCGTTTTATGCGTATGATTTTTTTGCAGCAAACGGTATTCGTACAGTTACAACTGTATGCATCATAATTATTGGCTATTATAAAGGGTGCGATTTCTGAACACCATCCAGATCTCAAAGAATTCGGGATTATGACACGTTTCAGTACAAACGTATATGGTTGTCCTTTAAAGCAATAACAGCGCATTTTTTGAAGAGCGCCCCAAATTTCAAAAATTTGATATTTTTCCACAGTATGTGGTAATAATATAGGATACTACTCCTGCAACGAGAATGCTCAAAAATGCGCATTTATCATAAAACAAGCGACTTTTGTAATTAGAATTGGGATCCCAGATTGTACAGCAGAGCTGGAAATGCTAAGTTTATGGTCCCGCCATGATGAAATAGGGCCATCTCAAGAAAAGACCTTTAAGTTGACTTGGCCTGAACCATAAAACAAATAAGGATTGAGAGAGCTTAGTACATGGCGCTATTTTCCCGGCTTATTTAAGATTGGAAGGCCGTTCCAGCAAGGCCGTTGAATTATTCTCGGAGCTCTCGATATTAATATTATAATTACAAAATTCCTTCCATTGCGACATTTTCGAGCTTAACCATCCACAGGTATAGTGTACTAGCCAGTTACCAATCAAACCGTGTAAAAATCTCAAAATTTTTGCAATGTGGGCACTCTTCAAAAAATAATGTGCTATTATTCTTTAAAGGACATTACGAGCATAACGGAGATTATTTTTAGCTACCGCGGAGCTATAAATTTAGCTATGCGGAGCTAGAATCTAGAAACTAGATTTAGTTTCTTTGTTTGTTGCTCAATAGCACAAGGGGAATTCCATATAAACAAAGTACTTTAAAAAAAAAAAAAAAATCTTTCTCAAATAAAATTTGAGAAACAAAATAATACCTTTAATCAAAAAATGGAGGGAATATAAACACCGGTGCTAAATTACCCTTATTTATTAAAGTTCCCAACATTTCCCAGATGTTGGGCCCAAAAATTCTGATCGCATCCTTCAAACTTAGAAAAAACATCCTCAACCCTTCTTCCCCAAACGTCCAGAATAGGATTCTGTTTTATAACCCTACTACCGTTTAGTTGCTCGTTACTTCATTATACTCGTATTCAAATCCACGTCTTACAAACTTAGCGACAATTGGTTTGGCTTTAGACAACAAACGATGGCTGACGATATGCTCTGACATTTTCACACCAATCTTCATTGCTACATCTATCACGATGTGGTTAGTTGCTTTCTCCTTCGTCGAAGCTTCTGGTGATGATTCCTATAATCTTGATTGAATTCTCTACTCTATGTTCCGATTAATAACAATCTTGAGATACTGCCTAATGCAGAGCCTCTAGGCCCACGTACATAGTTAAAACGGAGAATAAGGAGAACTTAATGTGAAAAAACTATTGAGAATTCCATAAATTACCAATTTAAGGAATAACTAAAGTAGAAAATTTAAAGAGTAGACATTTCAAAACATAAACGATGACAATAGGTAGAAGGGAGAAAGGGACAACCCAGTGTTTCGATACTAAGGAAATAGTGGGGCTACATCTGATCATCAGATGTGGGATCTTGTATGTACCCCACCCACAGCGACATTGTGAAATCTTGATCTCTCCTGGCTTCACATGCCTCAACCCAGACCTAATGGTGGTGAAAACAACTATCTTAGACAGCCAGAGTGGGGGAGGAAGTTTTAAAGAATAAGCAAAAGAAAAAAGTTCACAATAATCCGTATTAATGAGCTCTGTTTATGGTGGAAAGCCAATGCAGTTGGTAGATAATGTTATGTTCTTGGACAACAGAACTCCTGAGCCATGTTCCACTTCTCTTTCTGGGAGACCATAGGGCAAGGTGTTGCAGGAGCCAGCCTGATGTTACAATGGCATGGACACAAATGGGGACCAATTCCAATGGTTGGATGTTTCATATGGTACTGTCAAAATAACCCAATTTTCCTTTATCGAGTGCCAGGCAGCCATGAATAGTTGTTAAAGCCACAATCAAGTCATTTGGCCAAAATAAAAATGTCCATTTCGTCTCTTATTTGCTAGTTAGGGTCATATCAACACTTATATGTAGTGTTCTTTGTGAAATGAAAAACAGACATTTAAGCATTTTTTAAAGCGGCCTGAAGATGCCATTTACACTGTACAACATAAAAAACTCGGAGCCCGACTTTTTAAGAGTAGTGTAAACAAAGCATGAAAATCATAATTTCTTGACAATACGGCGTGTTACGCTTAGCCATTCAGAAGTCTTTACTACAACAATATCCAGTACAACAGTGGAAAAAATTAATGCACTTTGATGAAAAATAGGGGAATGCTGATTAGGCTGAGTGAGGGCGGCAATACGTGACGTCGAAGGCCGGTGGTGGAAAGCTAGTGATGTAGAAACTCGAACAAAAAACCCATAAAGTTGTGATGGCGCAATTGGTATGTAGCGCGCTCTAGTACTGAAAGAGAGGTTGTGGGTTCGAGTCCCATTCACAGCAAGTTCCTTTACGAGAGTAGGCAACGCCCCGCTTTGTTATCAATTTCTTTCGCCTTACATTTAAGTTCATTTAACAAAACACACAGATTCGTGTAACCTCACCAGTTCTTACGTATATATATCTATATATATATATATAATATATATATATATATATTCGTGAGAAATGTTCATAACGCGGACGAGCAGATGTGCAATCCAATTATAAAGACAAAGCTTTCGGCAATTAAATGCCTTCATCAGAAACTATGTAACAAAAAGACACAGAAAAAACACAGGTACAACCAATGGAAATACAATTTTTTACATGTAGGCC
Organism: Ophioderma brevispina; assembly: GCA_023653785.1. Lineage (NCBI taxonomy): Eukaryota > Metazoa > Echinodermata > Ophiuroidea > Amphilepidida > Ophiodermatidae > Ophioderma > Ophioderma brevispina. The sequence goes on along the minus strand of JAMKCH010076885.1, from coordinate 127,577 downwards.
TATATGATGAAAAGTACGGAAACGACGTGAACCAGGATTACACAGATATAAAACCAACATCAACAGGAAAAATTGTTTTTCCAACATATGTTTTTAACATTTTGTACATGTTATTAATAGTAACCAACCCAAGTCGATTTAACAATCCATATGTGGGGAATTGTGGGTATTGGATATGATTTGCCAGTACGAGTGCTTGTGAATTTAATTGATTTTATCATATTTCACGGCATATTACACATTTGCGTTGGAATTTTATGACATGCCAGGTGAGCTGATATCAGTGTTGGGTCGGATTTGGCTTGTGAAAAGCGTATCTTAAATTCCTCGGGCGCCTAAACAGCTGTTAGAGGACAATCGGGGAAGATTTGACTTTCATCAACTCAGACTTGTGAAGTTCACTTATGTGTTTGGTGGAGAGGTGGACCAATCGCTTTGAAGGGCGGGTGTAGGTGATAACCAAGGGGACCCTATTATTCTCTTCTTTTCTTTGTAGGGAGATGAGATCTTCGCGCCAGTGTTGTTTGGCACGATTAATTTGTTGATCAACAATGGCAGTTTGTATTGCGTTTGATGAATGATCTTTTTAAATTCAGTGAAGTTGCTCTTTCCGCAAGCTGGCGGTCAGAACTATGCGAAGGGTGACGTAATGTCGTGACTATAATTATACTTCTGAAAGTGTGGGGTGGATGGCATGATAGGTGTGAGGTACTGATGGGAGTCGGTAGGTTACTGTAAATTTTGGTCGTGAGTTTCCTGGTGGACAACCCAACCCAAAAACCAACCCCCCCCCCCCAAAAAAAAAAAAACCCACAAAAAAAACACCCCCCCAGGAGGACCAAGAAATTCAAGGAAAGGGAGATAGCAGCCAGGGATCAAAGGTGAACTTAATTGCCGTGTTGGCATTATTGAAGTATATTATTGGACTTCCATTAAGGCTATGTGTAAGTATCTAAAAAAAAATATGTTGGAAACAACTATTAATAAAACTGTATACCATAATAAGTAACACTCGTTCGCAAATTACAAATACAGCTATAAATGGTGCCAAATTACCCTATGATCAACATTCAATCTTCCTGCCATTCCTTGGGCTGATCTGTCATTGGAAAGCGATAGAACAAAATCAGAAATCAAAGCAATAAACCTCCACCGTGAATCTTATCTACAGCCTGTCTCAAAAAAAAATGGTACAATCAGAAAAAAAAATGGTTAAAATGAAATTTCAAAATTACGATATATCTTCTTGGTATAATAGAAAGAACAAAAGACAGGCTTCCAATGGTGTTTGTTTTCATCTTATTGGCTTTTTCCATCCAGAGATATAATCAAATTTAGTGCGATATACAAACTCGATTTTGTGCCACTTTTATGGCGAGTGGCAAGTTGCTTCGCCCAGTTATGCCATGCTGTCTTCAGCTCACAAAAAGATTGCAACTTTGACAAGAGAAACAAAAAAACAGATTAAGTAAACAAAAGAAGCGTTATCGACACAAGGTTTAATAGTCAACATAATCAGTTCAATGATAATATTTCTTTTCATAAACTAATAAACAATACAAATATTTCTTGCAAGTCAATGAAATGGACATTTGAATTTATCCAAAATTGGTAGCTGTGACACAATCATGCCAGAGGAATGTAACTGCGACCAAAATAAACACTACAAATCCAAAGAAATGTTTTTAAAAAATATGCACTCTCTTTGGGCATTGATAATGTGAAGTAACAAAAAATTTGAATTTGGAGCAAAGTATCCAAAGTGTTGGTAGGCCATTTCCGTTCCATGTACTTCAAGACCATAAAACTTCAAATCCAGGTTGCTGTACGCAGCTGTACGCTCATGGTCTATTCGAAGTTCTAACAAACAACAGTATGCGAACGGTATCACTTATCTTAAAAGCCGAACTATGGTCATAATGCCACCAGTACGTAAGCTGTTTTAGAGTTCTTTTTTAAAGATTTTCCATATTTGCTCAAGTGTGGAATAACTTATGTTTAACAAATTCAGTCACCGTTTTCACCAACCAGAAAGTGAACAAACTCGATTTCTGTGTTCCGACAGCATACTGCAGTTATCTATGGATTGAACAAGCAAATGAGATCAAACAAAAAAATCCTGGAAAGCCTGGTCTTTTCTCTTGAATGTGCTGTACAAAATGACTTACTTATGTTGAGACCATAATATTGGAAAAAAATCGGTTTTTGATTGTACCATTTTTTGTGAGAAGGCTGATAGCACAATTACAAACACATATCCCCATTCGTGGCCTGAATGTCGAGGAGTGATTGTTTTTGACCATCCCTATGCCCTCCCTGTCATCCCGTTTTTGTTACGGGCTTCTTTATAGCTACCTTGTCGTCAAGACGCTTTGTCTAATAAACACCCCCATCATGTTCACGCCAAAGTAATTGATCATTGCTTTGATTCTTCCACTTGCTACATTGTAGTTGCTCATCTTATGGTTAGGAATCTTACTACAGGATTATCTCCTCTGCCAACAGGTTTGCGTGGAAAGGGGTCAATTAAGCTTTGTATTCGCGTGAAGGCTGGTAAATGTATACACGCATGTTCACCCACTTATTTATTATATAGGTCGCGGGTATTGTACCATTCCATTCGTTAAGGTTTCTATCATAGTTAACCTTTTTTTCATGTTCGGTTATATGATGAATTCTGCAGTTGGTTCACGTCCGTTTCCGTAATTTTCATCATATAGGCCTCTGTTAAAAAAAAATTTATTCCATTGGTTTGGTTTTGAATTGTGTTTTCTGTGTTCTTTTGTCCATAGTTGCTGATGAAGGCTTAATTGCCGCAAAGCTTGTCTTATAATGATTGCACAATTCTGCACGCTCCGCGTTATGAAAATTTCTCACGAATATAAATTTTATATATATATTATATTATATATTATATTATATAATAGGGCCGAGGAGACTATCTTCAAGCAGAGTGCTCAATGCTTATAAGCAGAGCGAGATAAATTGATTGAACCTGCTGGAACGGTAGTTGTGTACTCGGAGTTCACGCTGTTCATATCAGACAACGGTTGCTATTCGGTGGATGCGAAGAAAAGAATATATAGCGGTGTGGCGGACGTCGTAGAGAGAAGTTGGTGGTCGGAGAGGGCGGCATGAGGATGGGAGGTGACAAATTGCGGACGTCGGAGAGGGTAAGGTAGTCGTAGATCATAGGTGATGCTGGCGTGGTTGCTAAGTAGAATTGTTCTCGTGGCGGTTCTTGGATATCAGCTCGGGTCGTCGCTTGTTTAGTCTGCGTTTGTCGGCATGATGATGGCCAGCTTCTCGGTGAGTCAGAGGTCGCAGAGGTCGCATTTCCCTGTTTCCGCTGGAGTAAGGTCGGGCGCTGGATACGATTGACCAGGTGAGTGTAGGTTGGTTTGTTCTCTTGAGATGCCACAAGTATGGAGGAGTTTTCTGTGCTGTTATGGTGCTGTTCATTCTGTAAGGATGTTGGGTTGTTGAATTTGAAATCTAGGCTTGAAAGGTGGTTCCGTCAGTACGATTGTAAAGTTTGGTTAGGTCCTGTTCGCTACTTTGACTTCGGCGTGGTAGATGATGTTTAGGTTTCAAACAGTTTCATTGCAGTGGGCACAGGTCATTGTTTGCGGCAGTGCATCCAGTGTGTAGTTGAGATCCTTAACGGCGATTTTTCTGTTTGGGTTTTGTGATGCTGCGACGTGGGCATGCAGCTGTAGCTGATCTTGACGGTTTGTTCCGGTTGAATATCTTGTGGGGTTGGAGCCGGCTGGGAAATGTTGTCGATGAGCTTGATGAATGATCGTCCGATGTTGGTGGAGACGTCTTGCTGAAAGGCGGGTTAAACCAGATGATATTACGTTTACGTTTGCGGGTAGTCCTGTTGTACGTGGTTCTCTGTCGGTGAGTTCCTCGTGTATTCGTGTTTTCAGAGCGTCGTTGTAGACTGCCTGATGCGGTGTTGAAGGTATCTCTATTGTATGAAATATCTGATTATACGTTGCTTATGGAGGCTGTAGGTTCTTGATGATGGTTGGTGGTGGATTGGGTGGTGTGGGAGAATGGTGCGGTCGTGGAGTTTGCGGTATGGGTAGTTTTTGCCGTTGTCCAAGTTGAGGGTGATGTCGAGGAAGTTGGGGACTTTCAGGTTGCAGCGATGGGGATGTGAGGCCGAGGATCGTCTGAAGTCTTGATGATGTCTTCTGATGCTGTCGGATGCGGTGCCGCATGTTCTGTGTAAAAGCATAAGCAGTCGTCTCTGTAGAGTACAATGCCCCTGGTCGAACTTCTTGGATAGTTGTTGAGGATTGTACAAGCCGATGGAGGTCACAAACTTCAGCGCCGTAGTAGCTGCCCATGGCGACGTCAAACAGGTCGTGACACAAGTCATTATTTCTCTTTGGTTACGACACAAAGTCATTATTCTCTTTTGTGACACAAGTCATTTTCTCTTTTCTTCCAGGGTTGCCTCCGTTGAATAGAAGCGACTTCCTGGAGTGAGGATGAGTCGATGTCCTCTGGAGAGTGGAGTATTTATTGGCGAACGTCAGTTGCTTTCTGGAGTAGGTCTCTGTGATGGGTGGGTAGAATTCGATGATGTCGAAGCTGAGGAAGGTGTGATTGTCTTTGTCTTCAAGTTTATGGAACCATTCTATAATGAGGTCGAGTTGAGCCATGGTTGACTGAAGTTGCAGATCTGATGTGCTGGTTGATTCGGTCGAGAATGGATTTACTAATGAGCGATTTCACTTTTGGCCGGGTTTATGAGTTGTTTTTCGCTGGTAACGACCCGTTATCAGCAGGCTCACCCAATTTAGATATATTATATTATATATATATCTATTGATATATATATAATTTCTAGAATATGATAGTAGATATGTATATGACAATTCAATTACAGCAATAGATTCAGGATCGCATATGACAGAGTGCTGATAATATGAAGTCGAAGCTAATTATAAAATTATAAAATTATTCGCCCTTTTTATTCAATGATCGAAACACTATACTACAAATTTGTTTCGTGTGGCTTAGCCACACTCATAAGGTGTTTATGAACTGCTGAAACACTTCTCGCGTGCTATGTGTCGTGTAGAGAGCGTTTCGCGTGCGTCTGAGTGGATGTTGAAGAGATCGGCGTACCGTGAACTGTAATATGGTTTATTTATTCTAATACATGTCTAAACCGGGGACTCAGTTACAAATACAAAATTAGATTCTAAACGTAGTCAATGTCCCCAAAATTAAGCTCAAGAAGCTCTAGAGTAAAGCATTCATATTATAAAGAAATAATTAGCCATGGGAAATATAAATAGCACCACAATGTTTCAAGTTGCATTAATTTCAAAACCATAATGTCAGGTGAAAACATCAAAAATGAAACCAAAATGAAATCTTACAGAGAACCGATTATGATGATGGGAGAGAGAGAGGAGAAGGGAGAAGGAGGAAGGGGAGAGTGGAGGGGAGGAGGAGGAGGAGAGAGGGAGGAGGAGGAAGGGAGGTGAGGAGGAGGTTGATGAGATCTTATCCATCAACGCCGATTACGCTAGTCTAACTCGTTTTTCAATGCAGCGACCTATTTAAGGGCTGAAATATTGCAATGTTAAGACAATTTTAGCCTTCATCAATGAGACTAAAACGCCAATCCATGTTATTATGTGGTATCAATACGCTTCTCGATCTGCATAATATTAAAAGAATAGGAGTTACTACTTATTTTTATATATATATTGGCATATCGTGCGTTTCTGAGTTAGAGACACTATTTCACTGTGAAAAGTTCACAATAGTATGGTTATCGTTGGAACTCTACTCATTATAAAAGTTTTATACACCTAAAACACGAAATAAGGATTACTGCTTGCGACACAAAAAAATATTTAGCAATATATCTTAAGAAGTCACGTAACCGATACAGTAAAGCTGAGGGCTTAGCGGTATAATGATGTCAGACTCGTAAATTAATGAAACGTTGTGTCGTGGGTTCGAGCCCCCATCAATACGTGTTTCTTTTTTGTGTGTCTTTAGTTTTACTATTAGCTAGTGTAAGAAAGTCATGCCACAAAGTTTAGCTTGATTTATGTTATTAAGTTAATAATTTCAGTGCTCATAAGGTCATATAGCCCAACTGCAATTAAATTGATATTGTGACCTGTCCTCAGCCGAACAAGATTATACATTTTTAAAGACGGATATCAAAGTAGCTTTTCTTGTTGTGTATTTGTGCCAATTAGTGTTGATATCTTTTATCCGTTTTTTTTTATTGGCCAAAAAACGAAATTTTACGATTTTTTTTCGACTTTCGCGCACACAATCTTTGTCAAAATAGTTGGCACAACTTGTGGAAATCAGCTCTTTACATTGACATAATTCGCCATTTTGTTAAGGTCTTACGGAAATGAAATTTTTTGGTATCACTTGAGCCTTTGCTTAATCCCTAAACTCCCCCTTACCACCGATCAATGTGAGTAATGTTATGGCGCACTGTAACAGAATTTCAGATTTCAACTTTGTTCAGGGGAGAAGGGGGAACGAGTTATTGTACGCCAACACTTTTGTCCAAGAATTGTAGTCGATCTGTAAAGAATTAGAGCGACAGGACAACTTCTCTGTCTTCTTGTAATAAAATACAGCTTGTTGGAGGCAGGATGATGACTGTAATGCACGATTCAATCTTTATTTATGGCGGCATCACAATCCTAGATGGAAAGACGCTGGAGCTGTCATCGGCGTAAACGACAGAATGAACACCATGGGAAGTAAGAATATCCTGTATTGGGGTAGTAAACAAGATTGCACATATCTAGTGGGTGCGGTAGTGGTGTCTCCCTTCCGCGCGAAGCACGATACCATGCAATGTTCGCTTTCCAAAAACGTATTTTCTCATGAAATTGATAGAACCATTTGACCATTTGCAAGTGGTTCACGTAAAAATGGTTATGATCAACGGTCTATAAAAAAGTTAAAATATAGTTGCTTTCTTTTTGTATTAATCATATGTAAAACGTGTTCATGGAAAGTTCCTATATTCAAGGGGTGGAGTGCGGGAGGGGGCACCTCGCGCGCGAAGAGCGCGAAACCTTTGCACTGTTCGCTTTCCGCAACACATTTCTCATGCAAATTTGACAATTGAAAAATAAGCAAGTTGTCTATGGGGGGAGAAGTAGAGAACCGCTGTGGTCTACCCTGTTAGTAACTGCCACAAACACTGTTTCCATAACATCAGTAATACCCATTATCATGATAGACATCAGCGTAGGCCTTTCTAAGATCTGCTGCCTTGACTATAGCATCATTGAAGTAGAGGGTTTTTAATGCAAAAAGTAATTGCTGATATGTGTAAAACAATGTCCTATGTATGCAGGAAACCACAGAAGGAATCGATAAACTACCGCCCAACAATAATAACTGATTATGCCCAGGGAACTCTGGTCCTTACCATCGAGAGACCACCTCGAACAATATGGCAAGTGCTAATATATATGTGAAAAACAGGCATCCACAGTAGAAACGTACACACTCTTCCCATTACAATACAAATGAAGAGCGCCGCTTACACCAATCAGTGGTGTGAAAAAATTAGAAGTTCCAGGATTGGCAAATCATCACCCACAAAGTGTATGTTGAAGGATTATGTGGCGGGGTTCAAGTTTGATTTCCATCGCATTTAAAATGCCAGTATGTGTTTATGCATTGCGGAAAAAATGCTAGAAAATGTTAGCAGACGATTTGTGTTGTTTTTTTTTTTCGGGACAATCTGTTATTGCCGCCAAATGCATTATGTACATATTTTTCCCGTTAAATTTACAAGCACATGAACGCATAAAAATTTGTATTTGTATCTGTGAATGAAAAGTATGTGTATTCAGTGTCCTCAAAATGACACCAAGGGGCATTTATAAAGCATGACATATCCGTAGTGTACATTAATAGATTTATTCAAAGTGTCGTTTGGTTACAGAAGCATCAGTAGAGTTCAACAAAAACGTTTTGCAAAATCAACTTTGCATAGGAAAATGTATTTTGGAAACGAGCGGGTTAGCGCTTCGAGCTGGCGGGGAAAAACCCACAGTACCCATACCGGGACGACCACATGGTCTAAAGTGGTACTTGGGCTTTCCTATTATCTCACGTCCTTTTTCCTCACGTAAGGTCCGTCCCCCGGTAATTTGGGAGGTCTGGATCCGCCCGTCTACTCTACTGAAAACAACATAAATCAAAACAAGGTAGGAAAAATTAAGCATCGCAAGACATGCTACTTTTCGTAAGCCTATGTGCAATGTGCTACAATGTTAAAAATGTTCCGGCCTAATTTTACCAGACTTTACCCTTTTCAATGACGTAAATCAAAATATTCCAATAACTTCACGTTTATTACCTATATCTTAACATAACATACAATTTGGAAGCAGAAAAATGTAAATAAACAGTGGCCTATAAAATAATACTACACATTTTGAAAAAAAGGCAGCTATTATACGCTAGACCGTTGTTATATTTTCCGTTACATTACTTTCTTTGTTACTTATGTGTTAAGGAGGGAGGGGTATGGGTCTGAAGCAGGACTTTGAAGTGATTTTTTATTTTTTCCTAAATAGTGGTAAACATGTTAGACATCATATTGTAGCCCATGTCACAAAGTTTTAAAATTCCTGTCAATTTTGCTCTGTTGCCATGTCAACCACGTAAGACCTCTGATTGGCTAAAACACGCTAGAACGAACGTAACTAAATATAAACAAGCTATTGGGACGAAACTTGGGGGCATGTGCACGGGGTTATTACGCAGTGAACCATGAAGCCGGATTTTTGATACTCATTGCCATGGCAACCGGCAATCAACCAATCACATAATTTCATGGCGTAATTTGAATTTTGGAACACACAAGTTTTTTGAAAATCGGGCCTTCATGGTTCACTAACCCATATGTGCTTAATACGGGTGCCAAATTTACGTTCTAGCATGTAGCGTTCTCCTGTTACGTTCGTTCTCGTTTTTTGGAATGTTTGCGTATTTTAACGAAACGAGTTATACGGCCTCGAAACTTTAGACAAAATTGAGGGCGCTTTTGATGTGAAATATGAATTATTTTTTAAATTCATTTTATAAAATCTGAATTAGCATAATTATTAATGAAAGAATCATCGAAATAGGTGCCTCCATGTCCTGTAATTAATTTTTAAAATAATTTTCTTAAATATCACGTGGTGAGAAAACAATACAATACATAAAAAATCACTTACCCAGTGACATTTTAATTACTTTAAATTATGGACAAGGAGAATATGATATTTATTTACTTTCAACTTTGCCAAATAAATGTGTTAATAGTTCATAATAATATCTTTAAAATATCTTAAATATAACCCCTTAAATTTTCATATGATAAAATAGGAGATGATGCATTTTTGGCGAATTTCGCGTACACTGCTTCATCATCACTTTAATCACCATAATATCGTGGAACTGATGTCCGATTGCGACGAATAAAAGCATTTTCAGATATACAGGGTGTCCTCAGAAAGAATTCACCCTAGCTATGGTGGACCATAACTCAAAAGTGGAGTATCCCATTTGATAAATTTAAAAAGAATCTTAAACCACAATTATTTTTCATATGCTAATGCAAACAGCACTTGATTCGGTTCAGTAGTTTTGAAGAAATAAGCGATTATGTAACTCATGTCAATGGACACTTCCTTCCGAGTTTTTGTAATAAGTGGATTCAGACAGAACAGGCGAGAAATAATCAATACGTTTTCATTGTCCTTTTCATTTTATTTAATATTTCTTTAAAACAAAATAAATATGATATTTTTGGCACGGCAGGTTCAACATATTGCACATATATTACAAAAAGAAATTTTTACAAATCTTTTTCTTTTCAATCAACCTAAAAATTGAAGAAAATTGAAGAAATGTCTGTGACATCTTCAGTATTCTTTGACAATTATGTTAATATACTCATGGCGGGTCTGCAATCCCTTTTCATTTACTTAATTTAAATTGCATATCATCCAAGAGCGGTTCTAAAAGAGTATGCTTTGAAATTAATATTGAAAACCAAGTAAAGTTTGATATTCAACTAGTTGTGCATTAAAAAAATCTCAGGACCGGTTTCAACCACCAAATATTCCCTTTTCCGTTTGCTAAGAATTGAATTCAGATGTGTAGATTTTTCCGTTTTGATAATGCCATTCACGATTTGTATATCCAGCAGCCCACAAATTCAAATAATTTGTGGCAACATTGTTATATCTGGGCAACTTTGTCTGGATTTAGATGAAGACTTCGTCTGATAACTGCAATGTTCTGTAAGGTCCAGGCGGTTCTCCGCCTTCCATGGCGACTCTTGTTCAAATTTTGACCTTGTCCCATTTTCACACGGTACACTTCTTAACATTGTTTTCAGGATTTGTCTTCTCAAGGAGGATGTCTGGTGAATCCTTAATCTAGATTTCCTGGCCTGAACCAGAGTATGTTTAATGTACCATTTTCGGCATATCGGAAAAACGCACAAACGCGCCCTTTGTATGGGGCGGATAATGTTGACCAACCTCTTGTCTCGTGCAGTACTTCATATAACACGAGCATAGATTCCCGAAACGCGGGAATTTTAAATTTGGCCTCAATCACGCCTTTATTATTTTAAATGTAAATCCACCATCTTATTGGAAGAAGATGTCTATTTGAATAAAAAACTATTGTGAATAATCTTATTTGTTCCGTTTACCACCTGTTAAAGTATTGATTACACTTCTCAATTCATTCTATGCAGTTCCACCCCTAGTTCAACTAACATATTTCAATCTTTTCTATCTACCGATTTTATTGGGTTGTTTTCAATAAGATGATCATTCCTTGTTTATTTACCATGTTTGTTTGTTCTTGTTGGATTTTTGTTATAATTGTCACGGTAAATGTTTATTACTATAATAAAACAAACAACTGGATGAACTCACAAATATTAACGGGCGTTTCTTCTTGGGGAAATGAAAAGAAAAGAAAAGACCTTGAACAATAAAACAAACAAGTAATCAGCAGTATTTAACATCAAATCTGCTTTATTGTGAGCCAACTTGGAAGGAAAGTGTCCATTGACATGTGTTACATAATCGCTTATTTCTTCCAAATACTGAACCGAATCGGAGTGATGTTTACACCAAATGTTAAAAAGTAATGGTGGTTAAGATTCGGTTGAAATTTATCAATGTGTATACTTACTTTGAAGTTATGGTCGCCAATGGTTAGGGTGTAATGCTTTCTGAGACAACTGTATTACGACATTGGCATTATCTCATTTTCGTAAAGGAACAAGATTCCAAAATGCAGACCCATACCCCCCTTAATGTAAGAATAGCAACTATGACAATTGCTTTACTATAAAACTGGGTTAAAAACGTCGTAAAAAACGTCAATTTAAAAAATGGCCAAAATCTATTTTCCCTATCATTTTTAAAAATAGTTTAAAAAAACTCTTTCCTCCTTTTTGTATTAATTTAGTTTAATTTGAAAAAAGTAGTACACACACATTTACTCTCAGTAAAGTAATGTAGTGTAGAGGTAAGGCCCTTGTGACAGTGCCTATACTTTGTCCGGGTTCGAATCTAATCTAAGGTATGTATTAAGTTTATTCATATGATGATTAAGTAATTGGGGACATTAGAATGTGTACCTTACCATATAAAAACAAAGTGTATAAATGTTTTAAATCTTTATTTATTCAAGTTTCCCTTTGTTTATTGCCTTTTTTCTCAATTGTTTCTCATTGTTTGCCTGAAAAAAATATAACTTTTCTACAACCACGTGGTAACGTAATACAAAGTTGGTATGATGCCATAGCTACGCGTTTAAATTTGGTCAGAGGATTTGTGATACAGTTTTAATCTTAATATTGTTTAAAGCAAGTCAAAAACCAACAATAACGTTGAGGCTGAGATTTTACGCCTTTATTTTACGTTCCCTGCAATGGTTTCGTATTTTTTACGGCTTCCAGTTATTTTACGTTCTTCATGTAGTGAGTCCCAGCCGCCAGCTTTCAAATGCCGTTTTTTTTACAAGTTTATTTTGAACAGTGTATTATATTGGTTATTTAGTAGAGCATTTAATCATTTTCTTGTTTCATTGAACTGTTTTTTTTTACAGCACACATTAACTCTATTCATTAAACTGTTAAGTATGTTACAGTGCAGGTATGCTTGCAAAATGTGTTGCAGTTATAATTGGAACATTAACGTGGATAGTGCGATTAATTTTTTCCAAGGTGGCTTCGTTTTCACGTCAAAATTTTCATACCGCCAATATTACTGATGGGACCTGGTTGTCTGGTGATGTTCAGTTTCTTCAGGCAGTTCTAAAGGTCCTCGATAGTGAAAAGGCCCGTGTGCACGGTGGATGGAAGGTAGCCGCACTATGTGGCCCTAGGCTGAGGAGCGACCTCTGCTGATAGTGTCACTATATACAGTGACCGAGGCCGAAAGTATAAGTAGTTGCTAGCATGGGAATGGTGTCTTCTATTTGTGATTGAATAAAGGTTCATAGAGGTTTGGCTATTTCTGGACCGATTTGCCAAGTAGAGAGCTAAAGTTGTTGAAACCCCGTGTTAAAGACATTCTCAGTACAGGTATTTCACTTTTCTTTCTTATGGCGGGGTTTGCCTTCTGGTAAGTCAGCTCCCTCCAGGGCCTCCCGACAGTGTATAGCATGCTTGTTTTTCCAGATGTAGGGGCCTGTCAAACACTCCAGCCTTGGACTTAAAGTCACTGTCAGTTATTTTGCTAAATCAGAAAATAAAAAAAATAAAAAAATAACGATTTGTGAGGTTTACAATTACAGGTTATTCTAACATACAATGAAAATGATAGGACCGGTTGTGGGCAGGCGATATAGTCCTCCGGGGCTCACAGTCTGGGAACCATGGTGAACAATAGGGCAATCTTGACTCTTCACGCAACATTAGTTTCCGCTTTATTCCGTTGTCGTCTATAGAGCCAGGACTATGATACCTGCCGGCACTATGATTACTTTCACACCCGGAATAACCTAATAAGGATAAAATCGGAAAATTTAGTCATTACTGTCGCAACACGGACACTTACTGCAACACGTAATTGAATGGACATTCGTATCTTTGAAACTTGCTGTTCTTTGTTTCTGTCAGTTTCTTCAGTTGGAAAAATTAATTTATGAGAAAAACTTAAGCTATACCGTATTCAATATGACGTTACAAGCTGTCAAATCGATCCATTTTTAGCGATTGCGCAGGGATCAATTGACAGGTGAATGCATTGTAGTACTGGAATGCGTTCATTCTTGTCCACCAACAGGGCTGGGTAGTTGAATACTGTCTATTCCTGCCAATTTCAAATATTTTGACTCTTTCAGATGAGGCCAATACAGGACTAAGCAGCATCAAGGTTTGCACACATCTGGGATTCGCTATGGTTATCAAAACGGAAATTGCCAGACAAGAGTTGCTAATGGTAAGGAATATCTTAACAACATATCTAATATTTTTTGGATGTATAACCAAATAATTCATATAATATGGTAGTTTTGAATAGGTTTTATCTTAAATGTGTCGTTTTGGCCGCCATGTTTAACTTTCTCTCATTGATTCCAAAACTAAGAAATGATGTTTCTCTGCAAACACAACAAAATCAACAATCAAACAGTAAACAATAGATAACCCGACAATCTCCCAGGTTACAATCAACCAAAATTCTTGGCGTCACAATCGGACGAGAATACTAACATGGAATGGACACATCAACTCTGTCCACTAGCAAAGCGTCTCACGCAATTGGTACAATATGCAGAGTTAAGCTCCATCTTCCAGACTACACCTAAAAATCACTATACAACACATAGTTCTCCGTCCTTAGCTAGTACTGTAACATCATCTGGTCCTCAAACTACCTCATAACGGATTCACAAACAAAACACAACAGGAAATGGGCCATTCGCACTATCCACCACAACTCCCCCCCCCCCCCGAAAAAACTCACACTTTGCCATTTTTTCACTCACTGAAAACAACTAAATAGAGCACCTGAACCACAAAATCAAACAGCCTCTTATGGTGGACTATCACCAAACAATCATTTACTCCGAACTCGCAATACTTTATCACAGACAGGACAAACCACAGTTATAACGCCAGGGACAAGCCGAAACCCATCACTGTCCATCTTCCCCCTCCCAAAATCTTCCTGGAAAAGCCACATTCTTCATGGTCACTGCGCAAAACTTTGGAATGATCTCCCGAATCATCACAACAATTACAAACAAAAATACTGTTAAAGCTCAAACTGAAAAAAAAACTTTTAATCAACCAGTACAATTCTTAATAATTACTCCCCAAGTTCCTTATTCTCAACTCACTTCTCCTTGGGAAGAAAGAAAACACTATTTTTAAGAACACTATTTCATGCTAACTTCGAAAGCAGTAGACGAGTGTTAACGAAGCCGCCATGTGTATTTTTTACGCTATAGCCTTTGCCACAAGCCAGGTTTAGTCTTTCACACCAATTTGAAGATGATCGGTGGTTTGTTAGTCAGTGTGGGCCTGTATGACGACTATCGCGTTACTTTTTTAAAACATTGTGAAATTAAAAACACAGCTTATAATTTAACGTTTCCTTTAATACATACAAATTATCAAAAATGGCATTACATTTGTGGCTAATTTTAATTAAAATGAGGCCTGGGATTCTTGAGAAATATAGTTTTTAAAATAAAATTAGGAAACTCTACCTCATACAAAGAAGCGCACTCGGTGCATTGCAAAGTACGTAGATTGCTGACCGAGCATTATTAGTGGTTCGAACCAATGATCTTATACAATGGATTGGAATTGAAGCTTCGTAATTGAGGCACTGACGGCAATTTGGTCATCCAAAAAGAGCCCAAGCAGGTGGTAAGAGCCGGTCAATTTATACAAAATTTGTTCCCATTGAATTTAAATGTGGAAAGCGACTAAACAGGGACTACAGAATCAAGCCAATTCAGATGAGCTCATGTTATTTGCACGTAGGGGATGGCATGTCCCTAAACGTGCACCCGGGATACAATTTCTGTTAAACAGGTGTCTTGGGAATTGCTATTGTGTTCGGTAGGACCAAGATGTCCGCCCGTTGCTCCATTCATCTCTACTAGATTCCAGGTGATAGTGGAATAGCCCTTATTTTTTGTAGGTGGAGGTTTGAATTGAGGGGATAGTAGTAACAAAACCTTTAGTTCCGTGATTGGTGGTTAGATGGCGCTTTTATAGCCTGATAGGACACACGGAGCAGTTGGGCCATTCACAGCCCAATCAATAGCGAAAGCATAAACCCTAGATAGAATACTCAAAGAAAAAGACAAAGACGCAAACTAAATTAGGAATAGTTGCAGTGATTAGCAGGTTGAATGAAGCTGGCTTTATGAATTGTGAAGATAAAAGTTCTGCAATGTTACGCTACAGGGATGAAGCTTCTAAATTTTATGATATGTTGTTGTAGGCAATGTTTAAAACAATTCTGGGGTAAACACCACTATGCATAAAGAGGATAAAATAACAAGTATGACTGGACGGAACAACGGAACTTATTTGTAGCTGGCCAGTTCTTCAATCGATTTCTTTTGTATTGCGAGGAAGAAATCGAAAATTTGCTAGGTATTCGTCCCCTATTTTGGTAATAAGAAGAAGTCCAAACTCGCCCATAACTCTACCCATCAATTGGAATCTACATTTACTGTTGTTGTAGCCATCCATTGTATAAAAAGAGATCCGGGGTTTACAGTGCGACCTGCGGATTAAAAAAACTATACATATTTACGCGACCCCTGTTCAAATGTCACGTTTTCAGATCGTAGTTTTAGCCCAACTCAAAACATTTCTTAAATCACAAAATGATATCTAACACAGCCCTCTTAACTTTTCCAAATCATGAGGTTTTAAAGTGTATTGTTTTTGCAATTAAAAACTCTAAACGAACTTCGCTCCTTTCCCTTTGTGTGCTCACACGAGATCACAAGGATGAGGCTTGTGGCAAACTTGCACGTGATAGATGCGCGTATGGGGATATATGTCGCTGGTTTGCTTGGGTATTGCATGCGGCGTTGTAAATTACCACAGGGGAATAAAACATGGTAGCTTCAATGATGTATAAAGTTGTGTACATTGGTCGAATAAATCGTATTTTTTCGCAAGGAATACTTAGTGGCAATGAAAACCATTCTGGTACGTTTTATTAGGGATATTTTCAGTATATATGGCCCGATAGATTCCATACCATAAATCAATTTAACAAGAAGTTGTCTCTCGGCGTGCGATATGCAAATCCATGCGCGAACACTTTAAAGACGTTGAGCTCACCTAGTGGCTTGATTCTGTACTCGTTTGTTGTTTATTATAGCTACAGGTGCAATAGAACACTTTTGTTGTCATGGCAGGCGCTTAAACATCCTGCTTGGGCAGGCATTTTCTTTCTTCTGCCTTTGGTTTTGTCCACAGGATCTAGCCGTGTAAGAATTACATAAGTTAACACTGTTTTGTTTGCTTTTATTTTATGATCATGTTAATTTATTTTTTGTTATTTGTCACAAGGAACATTATTAAAACATGTAATAAGGGACGGGAACTTTTAAATTTAATCTGAATACCTTCATTAAACATCTAGGCATGGTTATTGGGAAGTGTTGGGGACTTTGAACTCGGCCAATCGACCAAAAGGCTCATTCTTTTTCATCGGCTGACAAAATGGATACACTGCGAGAGCTGCGAACGAACTTTCCCAGTAAAATAACCGGTGCCGAATGGAAGCGACGTACGTGGGCCCGAAGCGCCGGTAAAAAATATGAGCTAGACCTAACGTGGCTGTTACGAGAGAGTTACGGTAAGGTGTTCCATCATATTCATCCATCCATCGCTGCGGATCATCGGTCAACAATCCGTCTCCATATAATTCTCCCGGGCAGTGCAAGTGGAATCAAACTCACAATAACTGCGTTGTTTAAAAAATTATATGCTAACCTGACAGAGTGATGAAAAGTTATGTAAACATTTCTATGGTGTTTTAATTCATGTGCTATTCTTTATATAAACGTTCGTATATAGTTCATTTATTTAAAAATACATGCCACTTCAATGTCGTTAATCCAATTTCACTGAATAAAAGGCCTATTTTCCTCTCTTTCATATCACTCTCGACTTATTCATCCTATCAGACACCCATAGAATAAACACACTGAATGTACCATACCTCAAAATTTCTGACATATTATTTATATGCGGGGGGTAAACCCTTTATTCAGCAACAACACCTATCAGAAAGAACCACTATCAGAAACCCGTTACTAAAGGTCCGCTATTCAGAATTCTGCAATAGTGGGATGGATTTCCCTATAAATGACCCATTATTCAGAGACCTACTCCAAAAACCCGTTACCAGAAGGCCCTTTATTTTTTTTTCTGACTAGCGACCTTCTGATTAACGAACCCTTTTTGCGAAGACACCCTCTGCTCAAAAACCCTTACTCAGAAGACCCACTAATCATAAAACCCACCAATCAGAAGGAAGGCCGCGTTATTTCAGACTTTTCTGAATAGCGGGCCTTCTGAGAAACGGGCTTTCGACATAGCGAGTCTTTTTTACTTTTAATTAAAAGGGACACCACGATTCAAGAAAATTTTCGGATAGCGGGCTTTCTGAGTAACGGGTTTTCTAAGTAGCGTTCTTTTTTGCCATTTTAATTTAAAAGTCCAATCAGAATTTTTCTGGTATCTTAAAAGCAACATTACTTATGAAACACCAGCTTCTAGTTTTGGTTTCTTCTTTGTTTTAGTTTTCCCTTTTGTTTTGGATCATTTTTTTAATTGGCGATTTTAAAAAGGTCCAATAATTTTTATTTGCGAGTTATTTTCGTCTCTCTCCCTCCCGGAAACTTCGTTTTCTATAAACTTATTTTTTAAAATAAATTAGTTTTATAGATAAACCGGGATTCTTTAAAAAAACGTGTTTATCAAAATTGTTTTTTCCTCGATGGGTGAGGGGGTTATCTAAAAAAACTTAGTTTGATCGATAGAAAACCGCCTTTATCTAAAAAATAATATAGAGTTATCAGGAGAAAACATATTTATGTCTAGGAAAACAACCAGATTAAAACTGTGTTACCTAAAGAAAATTCTTTGTTTATCTAAACAAACTTAGTTGTTTATCAAGAGAGGAAAACTATGTTTATCTGAAGAAAACTATGTTTATCTAGACAACCGTGTATATAATAACTTAAGATATCGAGAACAAAATCTGTAATAGAACAACTATGTTTAACTAGAAAAACCGTGTTTATTCTAGATAAACTTAGCTTATCGAGAAAAAAATGCGTTTATCTAAAAACTTATTTTTTCTCTTGATAAAATATGCTAATAATCTGGAAAAAACCTTTTATTCAAGATAAAAACTGTTTTATCTAGAAAAACTTAGTTTAAAGGAGAAAAACTACGTTTATACTAGCACAAAATAGTTTAATATCTTAAAAGACTTAGTTTATCTAAAAAACTTAGTTTATCAAGAGAATACTATATTATCTAGAGAAAAAACAACTATGTTTATTTAGAAACATTTCAATAGAGATAACTATGTTTAGTTAAAAAAATATAGTTTATCAAGATGGAAGAGCATGGTTCTCTAGAAAACCCGTGGCTATCTAGATAACATAGTTTATCGAGAGAAAGTCCTGCATTTGTTTTTATCTATAAAAACTGCTTTATCTAGAAAATTACTTCTATCTATGACTATGTTATCTATAAACACAATAGTTTACCAAGACAGCAAAACTATGTTAGTAGAAAACTTGATACATTAATTTTGAATAAACATTTTTTTTCTCTTCATAAAACGTATTCATCTAATTTAAAATAGATTTTGTTTTGTGTCTCGCCTGAACTTGCTTCGGAATACACTAAGTATCATTTTGCTGTCTGTATGTATGCTGTCTGCCTGTCCGCCTGTGTACGATGTATCTGGGATTCCGAGGGTTTACGGTGATGTCACTTGGTGGAAAAGAATCGGGTTGATGAGTTCTCGACCTGAGAAGATTTTTGGGCGTAAATATATGCTAATAGTATCTAATTTGCATTACGAAATTCCCACCAGGCTTGTGTACAAGTTTCTGGAGTTCCCTAAGGTGTGTAATGTGTCACTTGGGTGAAATGAAGGGGGTTTGAGGTTCTCTAACTGATTAGATTTTGCTCGTATTTCGGGCAAATTAAGTACCATTCAAATGAGCTGAATTGATTTGCAAAATTCAGCGAAATAATTGCTATATTTTTGAAAAACGGTACATCGGATTACGCAAAAGTCCTTCGCTGCATGAAAGCCTTCATGATGCACATCTTACGCAATTTGGGAGTACGTGATATTATGCGGCTCTTAGGATGCAAATGAGCCGAAATTCACTATGCATAATTGCTGTAGCTCGGAAAACGGTACATCGGGATAGGCCAAAATTACTTCTCTTAATGAAAGGGCTACTATGGCCAACATCTTTTGTGTGAATCATAATTGTAAAGTGAGTATGGGCCAATTAAAAGGGCATTGTGATGGAATGATCTAATAAAGTTACAAAATTCTGTCCTGACATGGAAGATACTATGAGGCCACGGTGGGGTGGGGTGGGAAGGGGGAGATGGGGGTGTAGGGAGGGGAGGAGGAAGGGAGGAACGGGTTAGGAGGTGGGTGTGGAGGGTGTGAGGGGGTGTTGGGGAAGGGAGGGGATTTGGATAAGGGAGGGGTGTGGGGAGGGGGTGTTGGGGAGGGGATGGGGGTGTTGGGGAAGAGATGGGGTGTTATGTTGAGATTGGAATGAGGGTGTGGAAGGGGTGTTGAAGAGGGTGGCTTGGGGAGGCGGAGACAGAGCGAGCATAGGAGAGTGGAGGAGCTGATAGGGAGGGGCACAGTAGGGGAATGGACGGGGTGGTGGGAGGGCCGGTGGCGTTGTGGGGGGATGGGGATGAGTGGTGGGGTATAGGTGAAGGGGGGTGTGGGAGTGGTGGGGCAGGTGGTGTTGAGGAGGGGTGTTGCGGAGTGGTTCTTGTGGTGTTGGGGAGGGGTTTGTGGGAATGTTGGGACGGAGAGGTGTTGGGGGGGAGGGTTGTTGGGGGAGTGGGGAGGGGTGTTGGGGAGGGAGGGAGCGGGGTGGTTGGGAGGGGAGGAAGGGGGTGTTGAGAAGGGGGAGGGGTTTTTGGGAAGAGGAGTGTGTTGGGGCGGAAGGGGAGGGGTGGGGGTTTTTTTAAGTTTTTTCTTTTGGTGTTGGGGAAGGGAAACGTGGGTTGGGGAGGGACAAAGATGGCGTTTTGTGGAGAGCAACAGGGGGGGTGGTGGGACAAGGGGTTAGGTGGGTTTTTGGGGGAGGGAAGGGCGGTGGGTGTTGAGGAGGGGAGGGATGTTGGGGAGGGCGGGTTTTAGGGAGGGATGGTGTTGGGATGGTGGTGCGGGTGTAGGAGGGGGGGGTGGGGAGGTGGAGGGTGTCAGAGGGTGTTGGGGAGGCAGGTGGGGGGGGGTGTTGAGGAGGGGGAAGGGGCGTGTTGGGAGGTGGTTGTTGGGGATGTGAGGAGGGGGGGTGGGGAGGGTATTGGGGAGGGGAAGGATGTTGGGGAAGGGTGTTCGGGAGGCGGGAGAGGGTGTTGAGGACTGGGGAGGTGTTGGGGGAGGATGTTGGGGAGGGGTTTTGGGAGGGGAGGGTGGGGAGGAGGTGGGGTGATGAATGGAAGAGGGGTGTTTGGGAGGGGAGGGGTGTCAGGATGGGTGTATTGAAGCACACGTGTATCACTTTGTCCTTTATCTCTAGATAAGGAAGACTTATCTCCAAATAACACTCCGTAACTTGAGATAAACACTTCGTTAACTGGATATACCAAAGCTGAACCCCCAATAACAGCGTATATTCTAGGGTTACAGGCGAACCAAATACCCGCGCTTATCTTAAGTTACCAAAGCTTATCTCGAAGATAGAGATCGAACCCCAAAATAAGACCTATCTGGGGTGACAAAAGCTTACTCGGGATAGGTTGTCTTTATCTCGAGATTAAGGCACCCTATCTCCAAATAAGAAAGCAGAACCCCAATATAACGCACTATTGGAGGAACACTCATTATCCTGGGTTAGCAAAGCTGAACACTAATAACGGTCCTTATCTAGGTTAAGAAAGGGAAACCCCAAATAAATAACGGTCCTTAATAGAGTGAACAAAGCTATCTAGAGATAAACACAGCTGAACCCAAAATAACGCGTCTTTATCTGAGTTAGCCTCCCTTATCTAGGGTTAAGAAAGCTGTACCCCAAATAACGGGCCTAGTTGGAGATAACAAAGCTGAAACCAAATAATGACCGTATTGGGGTCGCGTTGTTAACCCAAATAAGATCGTTTCTGGGGTTCGCTTTGTTAGCTTGAGTTAAACTTGAGCGGTATTGGCGATAAGGCCTTATCCCTAGATAAGGTGTCTTAAAGGATAGCTTGTTAACCCCAGATAAGGAACGTTATTTGGGGTTCAGCTTTGTTATTCTTAGAGATAGGGACCGTTATTTGGGGTTCAGCTTGTTAAACCCTAGATAAGGACCGTCATTTGGGGTTAGCTTGTTAACCTTAGGTATGCAAATGAGCCTAATTAAATATGCATAAGTGCTGTATCTCTGAAACCGGTACAATCGGTAGGCAAACATTCCTTCTCTACATGAAAGGCTACTAGGCCCATACATCTTTTGTGTGAATCATAAAATAGGTCAAAGTGAATATGGGCCCCAATTAAAAGGGCATTTTGTTGATGGAATTGAATCTAATAAATATACAAAAATTCCTGTCCTGCATCGGAAGACTACTATGCGGCAAGGTGGGGTGGGGTGGGAAAGGGGAGATGGGGGGGAGGGAGGGGGGAAGGAAAGGGGGGAGGGAGGTGGGGGGGGGAGAGGTGAGGAGGGGGGGGAGGGGAAGGAGGGGAGGGGGATGAAGGGAGAGGGGGGTGGGGAGGGAGGGTGGGTGGGGAGGGTGTGAGGCGGGGGGGGGGGAGAGATGGTCTGCTTAGCGATGGGGGAATAATTGGAAGGGGTGGGGGATGAGGGTTGGTGTGTAAGGAGGGGTGTGGGGGAGAGGGGAAGTAGGAGAAGGGAGGGGTGATAGGGAGGGAAGGTGGGAAGGGAGGGGTGGTGGGGGAGGGGGGGGGGGGAGGACGGGGATGAGTGGTGGGTATGGGAATGGGGTGTTGGAGAGGGCGGCAGGGGGGTGAGGAGAGGGTGGTGACGGGGTAGTGGGTGGGTGTTGGGGAGCGGTTGGGGTGTTGGGGAGAGGTGTTGGGGAGGGTTGGTGGGGAGTCGGGAGGGGGGTGTTGGGGAGGGGAGGGGAGGGGTGTTGGGGAGGGGGGAGGGAGGGGAGGAAGGGGTGTTGAGAAGGGGGGGAGGGGTTTGGGAGAGGAGGGTGTTGGGGAAGGGGAGGGGTGGAGTGGAGTGGGGTTTGGGGGGAAGGGGAACGTGGGTTGGGGAGGGACCAAGATGGGTTTTGTTGAGAGGCCAGGTGGGTGTGGGGAGGGGAGGAGAGGGGGGGGGGGAGGAATAGGGGGGTGCTGTCATGGGGGGGGAGGGGAGGACGGGGGGGTAGCGACGGAGGGGGGGGAGGAGGGGAGGGGGGGGGGTGGCATCGGGTGGCGGTGTTATACTAAGGGGGGGGTGGAGGAACCGGGCCGGTGGGGGGGAGGGGGAGGGGTGGGTGAAGAGGGGTGGTGGGGAGCAGGTGGGGTGGGTGTTGAGGAGGGGGAGAGAACGGGGGGGCGGTGGGGAGCGAGGTTGCGGGGTGTTGTTGAGGGAGAGGCGGCGGTTGTTGGGGACAGGGGGTTTATTGGGGAGGGAAGGTGTTGGGGTGGAAGGGTGTTTCGCGGGAGGGAGAGAGGGGTGTTGAGGACGGCGGGATGGGGTGGGGGAGGGTTGGGAGGGGGGTTTTGGAGGGGAGAGGGGAGGGGCTGCAGCTGGCGGAGGTGGGGTGTGGAAAGCAGGGTGTGGGGAGGTGGAGGGGTGATGCAGGATGGGTGTATGGAAAGCACAAGTGTATCACTTTCTTCATAGATAAGGGCTTATCTCCAAATAAACTCCGTTAACTTGAGATAACACTTCGTCGTGTTAACTGGAGATAACAAAGCGGAACACCAAAATAACGCGTTATATCTAGGGTTAACAAGGCTGTGAACCCCAAATACCGCGCCTTATCTTAAGTTAAAAAGCTACTCGAGATAGCAGATCGGAACCCCAAATAAACACCTTATCTGCGGGTTACACGCTTTTCGGGATAAGGTCTCTTATCCGAGATAAGGCACACTTATCTCCAAAGAAGGAAGCAGAACCCAAATAACGCACCTATCTGGAGTTTAACACCTTATCTAGGGTTAGCAAAGATGAACCCTAAAATAACGGTCCTTATCTAGGGTTAAGAAAGCTGACCAACTAACGGTCCTATATAGAGTTAACAAAGATTATCTAGAGATAACAAAAATGAACCCAAAAACGGTCTTATCTGAGGTTAGAACTCCCTTATCCAGAGTTAGCAAAGCTGAACCACAAACACACCCCCCAAAAAAAAACACAACCCAAAAACAAACCCCCCCCCCCCCCCCACAACAAACCCCAAAATAAGGGCCCTATTTGGAGATAACAAAGTGAACCCCAAATACTGACCGTTATTTGCGGGTTAATCTTGTTAACCCCACATAAGGATCGTTTTATCTGGGGTTCAGCTTTGTTATCTGAGTTAACTGAGCGTTATTGGGAGAAGCGGCCTATCCTAGATAAGGTGTTTATATAGAGATAAGCTTTGTTAAACCCAGATAAGGACCGTTATTTGGGGTTCAGCTTTGTTATAAGAGATAAGGCCCGTTATTTGGGGTCCAGCTCTGTTAACCCAGATAGGACCGTCCATTTGGGGTTCGCGTGTTAACCCTAGATAAGACCGTCATTTGGTGGTTCAGCTTTGTTAACCCAAGCTAAGGACCGTTATTTAGGGTTCAGCTTTCTTATCTCGAGATTAAGCTTTGGACAAGGACCGTTATTTGGGGTTTCGGCTTTGTTAAGCCCAGATAAGTAAGACGCGTTTTATTGGGGTTTCAGCTTTGTTATCTCCAGTTAACGAAGAGTTTAGGGAAGCACAAGTGCATACTTTCTTCTTATCCATAGATAAGACTCCGTTAACTGGAGAACCGCTTCTTACTGGAGTAACAAGTTGGAGGTCGTTCGGGACGGGAGGGGTGTTGAGGAGGGGGAAGGAGGTTTTGGAGAGGGGAGGGCGGGGGGGGGATTTGGGGGGGGCGGAGGGGGGGGAGGGGAGGGGGGGGGGGGGGGTGGGAGGGGGTGCGGGGAGCGGTCGGGGGGGGGAGGGGGAAGGGAGGGGCGGGGGAGGGGAGTTGAGGGGAGTGGGGGGACGAGCTATTCTGGGGGGGGGGGAACGGGGGTGCCGTGGGGGGGGGCAGAGGGGAGGAGGGGGGGAGGCAGGGGGGGATGGCGGGGGGGGAGAAGGGGAGGGGGGGCACGGGAGGGGAGGAGAGGGACTCTATGGGGGAGGAGTAGGGGGGCAGGGGACGGGGTGGGGAAGGCAAAGGGGTGCGTGGATCGAGGGGGAGGGGAGGGTGGGAGGGGGAGGGGGAACGAGGTTAGGAAAGGGAGCGTGGGAGGGAGGGGGGGGTGTCCGGGAGAGGGGGCTATGTGTTGGGGGGGGAGGGGGAGTGGGGGAAGGGGAGGCTGTCGGGGGAGGGGTAGGGGAGGATCGGGTGTTGGCGAGGGGGAGGGAGTTGTTGGAGAAGGGGAGGGCTGTTGGGGAAGGGTGTTGGGAGGGTTGTGGGTTAAGGGAGGGGTGTTGGGGAGGGGGTGGAGGGTTGGGAAGGAGTGTTGGAGACGGGTGTGGAGATGGGATGATTGTTGGGAGAGCCTGTTGTTGGGGAGGGGAGAGGGGTGTTGTGGAGGAGGAGGGGGGGGGGGGATGGGCGAAGGGGGCCGGGGCGCGAGGGGAGGGGTGGTGGAAAGGGGGCGGGGGGAGGGTAGAGGCGGGGAGGTGAACGGGGGGGGGGAGGGCGAGAGGGGAGGGGGGTGGGGGGGGGAGGGGGAGGGTGGGGAGCAGGGGGAGGGAGAGGGGGTACGGGGGGGGGGGGGAAGGAAAGGGCCGTGAATTGGGGGGAGGGGGAGGGAGGGGTAGGGGGGGGGTATTTTTTTTGGGGGAGGGGGAGGGGGAGGGGGGGAGGAGAGGGAGCGGGGGGAGGGGGAGGGGAGGTTGGGTGAGAGGGGGGGGTCCGGGATCATGTGGGGAGAGGGAGGTTGGGGAGGGGAGGGGTGTGGTGGAGGGGTGTTGTGTGTGCAGCAGGAAGGGTTTGGGAGGGGAGGGGGGTTGGGAGTGGTGGGAGGGGAAGGTGTTGGGGAGAGGAATGGTGGGGAAGGGAAGAGTGTTGGGAGGGGTTGTTGGGAAAGGTGGGTGGTTGTGGGAGGGCGTGTGTTGAGAGGACGGTGTTGGGGAGGAGTGTGGGAGGGAGGGGGGTTGGGAGGGAAGGTGTTGGGGAGGGGAATGTGTTGGCGGAAGAGGAAGGGTATGGCAAGGGCGGTTTGGGGAGGGTGGTTGGGGGGGGTAGGGGATGTGTGGGCGAGGGGTTTGGGGGAAGGGGTGGGGAGGGGTTTGGGAGGGGAGGGGTGTGGGAGAGGGCGTGTTGGGGAGGGGAGGGGTGTTGTGGAGGGGGGGGGTGTTGGGGATGGAGGAGTGTGTTGGGGAGGGTCGTTGGGGAGGGGTGTGGGGAGGGGGAGGGTTGGGGAGAGGGGTGTTGGG
Source organism: Ophioderma brevispina (assembly GCA_023653785.1). Taxonomy (NCBI): domain Eukaryota; kingdom Metazoa; phylum Echinodermata; class Ophiuroidea; order Amphilepidida; family Ophiodermatidae; genus Ophioderma; species Ophioderma brevispina. Next base: position 101,749 of record JAMKCH010076885.1, on the reverse strand, counting down.
AGGGGGTTGGTGTTGTGGAGGAGGGGAGGGGTTCGGTGTTCTCTGATCCCCTCTGTTTTACTCCTTACATGTTTTTTTGGGGAGGGGGTGTGGGGGGGCATCGGGGGGAGGACGAGGGGCACTGCGAGAGGGGTGGCGGGGGTGAGCGGAGGGGAGGGGTGTGGGAGGGAGGGAGATGGCGGAGAGGGAGGACAGAGGGGGGTGGTGATGGACGAGGCGCTAGGGGTTGTGGGGGGGGGCGAAAGGTGTGCGGGTGTTGGAATGGGTGGGTGTTAGTGAGGGGTATCTCGCCATGATGAGTGCAACAAAGTCGCGTAACTGATATTTTGGCGAAATGAGTTTTTTAAATATGAAAAAGTAGTGCATTTACGCTTAATTTGATATACATTTCAGGTGCTGACAGTATCATTTATGGCAGAATTAGTAAGCTAAATAGGCCTATTATGGTACATACGACTCTGTTGCACTCAAATTGAATTTCTGTTGAGTGCACAAAGTCGTATCTACCAGTTACGAGTTTTACGACTTTGTTGCACGTCACGGGGAAAACTAGATGTAGATAAGACGTTTCAATTCTTGTAAATCGACGGTTTTTAAAAAGGTGTATTTGTATAAGTAAAAAATCTCCCAAATATTTTGTAATGAAAAGAGCATTCATTTTTACCCAACCTTATGCTAATTTATGCTAATTTCGGCACAAAAAAACCTTAAATTAAAAACATATAAAAAATGTAGTTACGCCCCTTTTCCACTAAATATTCCGCTCAGTACTTAATTAATTTACAAAAGTTAAATGAATACGCATAATGTAACCTATAATCGTCAGCCTCACAGACCCTCACCAGCGCAGCTGGAAAATGGTGTTCACTTTATGTTTGAAGTGATTCTAGAGGGTTAAAAATTTTTCCAGGAACACGATTCCGGACGCCGTTAATTGAAAAAAGGGCCCAAGTGTCCATTCCTGGAGTGCTCACATTTTGGGTGGTCACCAATCAAATAACGTTACAATGCCTCTATTCTCTTAATTTTAGTGTCTAACATATAGGTTTTCGGTCATGACTAAATTGATTGGAAAACTTTGAAAAATCCAAAATGGACTGCCTTTGCCCAAAAAAAATCAAAATGGCGCCAAATTGTCCATTTTAACATAAATCATAATGTGATCACTTTTCTTATATAGGGCTGTACCTGTTTTACTAAAGGTCGGAACCTAGACAAACTATACTTTTTTTTAATTCTTATAATATAATGAAACAAATACAGTTGGTGTACATTTAAACACCAATTTGATGCGTGCTTTCCAAATTTACCTCTGTACAATTTTACCCCCTTATTTACAATGTTCCCCACATTTCGCAGAAGGTTGGACCCAAAAATTCTGATTCCGCACCTTTCAACTATAGAAAACATCTTTAAAACCTTTCCCCAAAACTTCTAGCATGGATTTTGATTTTATAACCCTACTATATACAGGCACGATCAGGCGTTGTCTAGAAGCAAGGAGCCCATTGGAAACATCGTTGAAAAATATAGAGTCGTGATTATGCCTATTGGCCGTGGCGGCCCATTTTAAAACTAAAGTACGTTTACTTGCCATACAAAACAATCCGCGATTGGGTCGCAAAATGATTTTAGGTAATCGATTCGACATCCTTTGCGCAAATTTTAACACAAAAACAATAGCATTGCCACCACAAGCCTGAAGCGGGGGAGGGGGGGATAGGAAGCCGCCACCAAATTTGAGGAGTAGAGGGTTGGTTAAACTCATAATACTTTTAATGCTAAATTTTCAATTTTTAAGTGAGTTGGTTTTTTTTTCTTTTTCCCTCAAAAAATTCCCCACCCCCCCCCAAAAAAAATTTTGACCTCTAAAAATCCGGTTTAAAAAATATTGTGTGTTTTAGACAAAATTAAAGCTTTTACTATACTTTAGACGATTTGCGAGGGAGCCGTGCATCATAGGAACAGAATGCTACGCTGGGAAATGTGGTACTTATTTTGGTACGAATATTGACATGAATCACGTAACGGGGAGGTTCGCATGGAAATTTGTGCGGAGAAGTCAGGACACCCCACCCCACCAAAAAAAAATAAACGTGTTACATAAAGCTGGTTGGACGAGGGTTAAATGAAAAAATTGCAGCATTGCAATATGATACCATGTCTCGATATTGTCAAAAAGAGGACGTGCTAGATAGATTCTGATGATGCGACCCCTTTTTTTAAGTTTTCTGACTGACCTAGAAAACCCATAACTCAGAAGGCCCGTTATTACATGAAGAAAATATCCGACGTTTGTCGAAACTATTCTGATGACGGGTCTTCGAATAACGGGCCGTTTTAACCACCAAAATAAAAACAGCAATATTCAGAATTCTGATTAGCGGGCATTCTGAGTAACGGGTTTTCTAGTGACCCGAAGGACCATTAATCAGAAACCTTGTCAGTCAGAACAAACATTCTAAGAGTCGCGGGTCCTTTTACATAAAATACAACAAAAAAGCCCACTATTCAGAAATCCCTTTATTCAGAAGGACCACTATTCAGAAAATTAGCGGGCATTCTGAGGTAGGGACGGTTCTTTGAATAGTGGGTCTTCGATGTACTAGCGTCTTATGAATAGTGCGACACTGCACACCATTGCACACTTTCGTTTGCAGGCCTTCGAGAGGAAAGGACCTTGTTTTTGAAGGCCCTCCTACTTTGTGCTTATTAGGTAAGGCAGGTTTTGGTTATATGAACATTGCTGTGGTTGGTTTAATTTTTGTTATGCTTTTTGCTAGTTGTGAGTTGTGCAGTTTCCTTTAATATTGTTGATTGGGCAGGTATGTTGGGCTTGACGTTGTTGAATCGGCGGTGGTTGGCAATGTACACGGAGAGTAATGTGGCAGCCATGATGGAACATTCGAGTGCTCATGCCCTCATGATGATGATCAGGGGAAAAAGAGTTGATGGGCAAGTTTCTGAAGGAAACTCCGTTCATATTTGAGAGTATATGAGTAGTCAAGCCCAGGAGAGTGATGCCTCGAGCTCAAATATCAAGGCGAGAACTAGAGCGCGCTCGTCCAATTTCTAGTAATGGGGAGGGTGTAATTGTGATAGTGACTCGTCCTGTTTTCAGGGAAGAGAATTTGTTTAGCCACCAAGAAGCAATGTAGAGGCGTAATACGAGTGATGGAAAAGTTTCTGGTTCGTCACAAACTTTAACGACTCTAGGCCTGTACTTGTTTGTACTTATTTTCACCCATCCTGCCCAGGTTGGATGGCTGCTCCCTTGGCCTGTCCAATTTCATGCCCCTAGTCAGCAGTCCTTGGTGCTTCATGGCCACCTATTCGTTTATCTGTATGTTCCGCACGTTTCAAAATGTATATTTATCAGCCGTTAGTCTGTATATGAATCTGTCTACTTTTGAAAATCCAAAACTGTGCTGACATTAGACAGTAGTGGTGGCACGTATTTGGGGTAGTACTGCCTTTGCATTGGTGAAGAAAAGCTGTACCTCGTCAACGGTTTTGGATAGAGGAAGCGGTGTTTGGAGCTATAAACTTATTATTGTTGAAGTCCTTCGCCAGGCAGAAAGGCTGGTTTTTTTTGTTGTTTTTTTCTTTTGTGAGGAAAAAGGTGAATTTTGGACGATTTGTGAGCAGTAGTTCAATAAATGACGTGTCAGCTTAGAGACTGCCAATTGGAAGTCCATGTTCCTAAATGGGGTCTCTATTGAGAAAACATCTAATGGAGTGTGCTCGGAGAAGAGAGGGGTGAAATAAAATAATAAAACTATTGGGAATCTGAAGGCATTGGGAAGATTTAATAACACAGAACATTTTAGATGTATTACTGAAGAAGAATAAGTTGTTTGTTTTTAATTGGACCCGAATGTTACCTTTTTTTTTTGGTCAAGATGGTTTCAACTTGCATTGTGGATAAAAAATGTTTAGAATCAATGAAACAAATCCAATACCCCATAATACACTGTGTCAAATTATCCAAACTAATGTTGGTAAAATTGTGTAACATCACAATTTGTGCATGCAGTCTGAGGTCTCATCTATTGTGTTATGGAATATGGTGAAATAGATTAAATATTCTAATCTCATAAAGCTTATCACCCTAATTTGTGGCGTCTTAATGCTTTGCAGAACAATCAAGTCATGAAATCCAATATCCCATAATACATCGTGTCAAATTATCCCGTATACACAAGGCATATAGCAGAATAACATATGTGATCATCTAGGTCCCATATTGTGTTATGGGATATGGTGATACATACATTATAATCATGTTATTGTCCTTGGCTACTTAAGAGCTCTGCTCCATGGGGCTTCCCTGCTAAGCATGGGCCTATACTATTTATTGTCATAATTGACAATGTTTATTTCTTGCTAACTAATATATAAAATTTAAATAATTTTGCTTATGCTGTGGATAGAGTTATAGGCCATGGTACATGATACAATGTTGGCCTTTTAATTAAATATTCGTGCTCCAGACCTGGGGATTACTTCTTTCCTTCACTAAAATTAAAACAATATTATTTTAACCAGGAAAAGCTTTGTCCCCACATGAAAGGGGTGCACATTATTTAGAAAAATGAATAAAATGTCAACTCAATTTACTTCTCGAATATCAGTAAAAAAAAAAAAAAAAAAAATAAAGCTTATCACCCTAATTTGTGGCGTCTTAATGCTTTGCAGAACAATCAAGTCATGAAATCCAATATCCCATAATACATCGTGTCAAATTATCCCGTATACACAAGGCATATAGCAGAATAACATATGTGATCATCTAGGTCCCATATTGTGTTATGGGATATGGTGATACATACATTATAATCATGTTATTGTCCTTGGCTACTTAAGAGCTCTGCTCCATGGGGCTTCCCTGCTAAGCATGGGCCTATACTATTTATTGTCATAATTGACAATGTTTGTTTCTTGCTAACTAATATATAAAATTTAAATAATTTTGCTTATGCTGTGGATAGAGTTAGTTATAATCCACAAAATGTTGTAAATGAGAAAAAATCAGTCCAATTTGATATCTTAAACATGACATGTTGTCAATATAGTTTTTTTTTTAGGTATTTGGAAGACTAAGTATACATGTAGATTGGAAATGTGGGCTGTAAAGAATCAGAGAGAGTGGTAGTATGAGAGTGAGGGGGTGGGGGTGAGCAGGGCACTCAACTTTTTTTGGGTACGGATTTGTGTGGCCGACTTCCAACTTAAGAGCTTGGGAACTGCTTTGTCTTTTAATAGGGCCCTTAGAATTAGAAAAAAATGGAGGAAACTTGGAGGCTTTTGAACTAAAATTTGGCTCAAATTCAGCTGAGGAAAAAAGGGAGAGTGTGAGAGGGCGAGAGACCGGGGGGCACTCTGGGTAGGGAAGTGTGTTGCCCGACTTTTGAACTTAGGGACTTGGGAACTGATTTTTGTCTTTTAAATTAGGGCCCTATAAATGGATTTGGAGTAAAATATGTAGGCTTTAGAACTCAAATTTGGCTCAAATTAGGCTTCTGAGGCAAACAATTTCCCAAAAGGGACCTCAAGAACTAAATTATGCTCCGGATTATGCTTCAACTGGAAGTATTAGTAACTCAGTGCTGGAGTGCTGTAGAGGCATGAAATGGGGTTGTTCGGGAAAGGAGAACCCTGGGGTGGTTTGGAAGGAGAAACATGGGATAGTTGGGGAAGTGGGCCTGGGGTAATTGGGAAGAGAAATCTTGGTTAGTTCAGAAAAGATCATGTTGTCTGGAACGGAGACCCATGAGTATTTGGGAATTGGCCATATTTGGGTTAGTTGGGAAAGGGCACATGTGTTAGATGAGGATAATTTTAGTTACTTGAGAAGGATGCTCGGTGGCAGCTGGGAAGGGGCTCTGAGACAGATGAAAAGGGGATCTTGTGTAGTTGAGAAGGGACATTATGGCAGTTAGGACCTTAGACTCTGGGGAGGTCAATAAAGTGGACTTAAGTTGCAAAGGGGCCCTGGGGGTATTTAAACAGGGGCCCTAGGTAGGTGACAAACGTTTAGTAACACTGCAGGTCACGTCTGATAAGGTTCCGTACGGAACCTAACAAGCCCCCGTCACGAATCGCGAAAGCCGAGAACCGCAAAATTCTAGTTTATATATATTATTCTGTGTACATTATTTGCTTTGTATGATGTCTATTTTTAATGTATTATGTTCGGGCCAAAATGAAGAACAGTGTTGATCACTGAATTTGTTCCCCAGGCAAAAGAAGTTTTAATAAATAAATTAGGGTCAAAACATTTTTACTTCGTTCCCTCTTTCAAACTCTTTGAAAACTTATTTTATGTTGACATCTACTCTGGAAGACCCACATTACGTATATTTAACAAACAACTTGAAGTTTTAGGAATCCTGTATTTTAACGGGTGTTGCAAAATACACGTCATTTTCCCATAGACTTTGTGCAGTAACAGTTTAGCAACGTCCACAATGAAATTGTTTGTTTTCAGCACATAAAGGGTTAATTAATTATTTTAATGTTACTATTAATTGTTTACTTATATGTATGTGTGAACATATATCAGCAAAAATTTGCTTTGGTTCTTTGATTGTTTTTTCTCAGCTGACTTCCGTTAGTGCCCGGGGGTCCATGGGACCCTCACAATTTAACTCATTAACGGCTTGGCCGATTTAAATTTTTTGTATGAAAAGAAACGCATTTAAAAGTCAGACAATTACAAATAAAAATTCGGCGCAAAAATCACACGCGTAAAGCGGCCAGCGCGAAAACAAATTTGGAGCGTCCCTAGGACCCCCCGGTCACTTAAGTGTTAAGTGTATGTGCTTCCATGTTTTTACAACAAAATACTCGCAAACAATGGGAGTTATTCACCACCGTATGGTATTCACACAAATCGTTTAGTTTTGCTGGGTAAGCCAAATATCTTCAATTTTTTTCTTTGTTTATCATAACTCCTGATGGAGTTTAACATATTTAATACAGATTTAATCATCACAGTGGTGTCATCTGCTTGTTGAACGATTTTAAAGGTGCTTGTTCCGATTTATGTGTATTGCGTTCTCTACTTGATATGAGAGCCTGGCACTTGCACATACACCCCACCAAGTACCGTGGGAAACAAACTTGCGGTTTTGATGGTAGACGCAATAATGCATGTTGCATAGCCCTATTCAATACTGTGCTAATATTGGTGGTTAACCACTAAAACGGCGGTTTTTTTGTTTATATCTTGGGAATGAAATGGATTTGAGGGCTCAAATTTCAGGATGACAATGAGAAAAATACGGCCTTTCATCTGATAACAAAATCGATACTACTTCCGGGTAAATCAGAGGGGTCCTAAAGACGATCGGAACACGCACCTTTAACTTCTAAGTCATTTTCATTTCCAATTTTAATATTTTAATGATGGCTTTGTATTTTATTGATATTGTTGTTCGACTTGAACATAATTAGTTTAATACAAAATCTATTACATATTTCTAATCATGCAAAATAGCTTACAAACCTTCATTATCACCTTTACCGACCTGGTCAGTCCGCGGGGTCAGTCAGCCAGAGTGTCTAACTATTCCTACATGTGTCTGTTTTTTGCATCTTGGTTGACAGTTAATCCCATAATCCAAGGTTGAATGTTGCATAACACTAAACATTTGTAAACTGCAGCTAACAATGATTTTTAGCAGACGCAAACAAATCCTGGGCAGTGAAGCAATCTATAAATCCTTATTAGTTGCAGTGCATTTCAAAGGAATTGTACATAGTCTTATGAAACATACAACCTTGGTTTGTGCATGGAGGTAGGAGAGAAGGGGAAAGCTCTTCCCAAATCCCTTTGACCGATATCATCGCCGCCCTCGTAAAACAGGTCGTAAACTATTGTATTGGAACAATACAACACGAGATCGATATTGATGCTGATAGCATGTGCATCAACATTGCATCGATGTACATAGTTAAGCAGATAGCGACATATATTGTAAGAATTGTGCATTTCTTTATATAAGCATGAAACTTGACATAAATGTTTACAATTAAAATACTGAGTATTGCTTATTTTTAGACATGGAACCACGTCACCGTCAATCATCTTCAAGGTAAAACAAGATCATTTCGGATCATTTGTGGTCATTTATTAGAAAGCAAGATAGCATGTTCCAAAGATGATTACATTGATTCTAGTTTTAACTCGTACTTTTCGGCTTTTAAAAACTTGAATGTTTTGTAGCGCCGTATTTCTTAAAGTATATTTGGAGACAAGTTGAATGGGGAAGAAATTGCCGTATCTAAACAATGGCACCAAACTTCACAGTGTCCGAAGTTGCCCGTTTTTCAATTTCGTCCCGAAGTTGGTCACATTTTGGTGAAATAAATGAGACCCTTGGCGATATCCGATTTTCACTTTAGAGAAAATACATGTTTTAAGCACATGATCCGTATACAAAGTATTGTTAAAATGGACGTCCCATCGCCATATTTAATCAATCAATCAATCAAATTTATATTGTTCATCACATCATCACATCAAACAATGAAATACAAGATATGAAATTGCAGTACAAATAAAAATGGATTTCACAATAGAAATCAGATTATAATTTATAGGATCTAATTAAATTAGAAAATAGTGATGAACGAGGTCACTGCTAAACGCTAAGCGTGAAAATGCAGTAACCTCACCTAACATACGTGTTACTACGACAAGAGACAGACAAAAAAGAAATTACAAATCAAGACAAAAAAAAGACAGGACAGACAATACGATACAAATTACATTGGACAAAGACAAAGAGAGCCGACAGTCAAATTCCAAGGATAAGGATATACGAATTGACGAGACACTTTTTCATATTAATTTTGAAGGAAGATAAAGTTGGGGAGTTTTGGAACATCAGGGGTCCGTTAGCGAACCTCATGCGTAACCCTGCGTGTATACTGACTCATGCGTATGTCCTACATAATAGACCTTTTCATACCAGTTACACAGTGCTTTGGATAAGTTGATCCACTCAGGCATGACATAGTATGCACGTAGATTTACGACTGTGTTTCGCGGACGAACACACATACCGACAAGAGGTACATTGTGGGAATACCCCCACAAAGTTGTGTGTTTTTGTGTATAAATCGGTACATACATGCATTGTGGGGGTATTTGTAGGTATATTCATACACTGTGGGATTATTTTGGTATAAGTTTTTACACCCTCACAAAAAAAAAAAAAAAAAAAAATGATCCGTATACAAAGTATTGTTAAAATGGACGTCCCATCGCCATATTTAATCAATCAATCAATCAAATTTATATTGTTCATCACATCATCACATCAAACAATGAAATACAAGATATGAAATTGCAGTACAAATAAAAATGGATTTCACAATAGAAATCAGATTATAATTTATAGGATATAATTAAATTAGAAAATAGTGATGAACGAGGTCACTGCTAAACGCTAAGCGTGAAAATGCAGTAACCTCACCTAACTTACGTGTTACTACGACAAGAGACAGACAAAAAAGAAATTACAAATCAAGACAAAAAAAAAGACAGGACAGACAATACGATACAAATTACATTGGACAAAGACAAAGAGAGCCGACAGTCAAATTCCAAGGATAAGGATAAAAAGAAAGAAAATTAGGAAGTGATGACAGCACTATACGAATTGACGAGACACTTTTTCATATTAATTTTGAAGGAAGATAAAGTTGGGGAGTTTTGGAACATCAGGGTATTATTAGCAAGCATTACCACAGCATTGTAATGTACATCGATGCAATGTTGATGCACATGCATTCAGCATTAACATTGATCTCGAAGTACGTTGTTATTTGCAATGTAGGCCTAATCAAAATCTATTTCATAGTATTCATGTTTTTAGGAAATATACAGATGAATAAATTCAGTTATCAATGGAGCATATTCAACAAGTAGGCCTAGGCTAGGCCTGGCCCTATATCAATTTATTTTTGCCATTTGGTTTTCAACACATCTTGGTGGGCAGAGAAGGGGGGCTGGGGCGGGACAACATTTCACAGAGCGAATACTGTCGGGAGGAAGAAGGTGGTTCGCATATTAACTTACTTGAGCAATATTTTTTGGGGAAGCAAAGCACCCAATAAAAGTCAAACCTCAATCATTTAAGATGAACAATCGCAGCACCAGAAATGGTTTTTTGGGGGGATCGAGGGGCAAATTTAACTTAGGGGGCAGTGAATTTCCATAAAGTTTATGCAAATAATCGCACATCACGGTCGTAGAATTGAGAATCAAGATTAAGGATTTCACACTTTTTTGGAGGGGGGGGTCCCACCACATGTCCTTACTGCCTTTCACCTAGCACCACCACTGTTTCTGAAAATAAAAAATGTTCTAAAGTAGTGTTTGGGCTTTATTTGATTAAACGTTGCACAAACAAAAATCCTTTTTTATTCGATCCATATTTTGGGAACAAATCTAGCCTAATTACAGGGACCAAACTCTACAAAAATTCCTACCTCTATGATTGGGGGCCCAGCGAAAGACAACTGAAACTTTACTTGAGACTCGAGGAATTACTTAAAGGTGGACTCCGTTGTCAGTCTCGTGGTCTCGTACACATGTTGCAATAACAAAATTTTGGTATCAGTTTAACCGCTATACAATGTTTGTTTTCTCATGATGTGGGTGAAATTTTATGAAGCAATATTAAAGATTTTGCAGTCAAAATGGAACAAATTTTTAATTGGTTAAGAAAGATAACTTGATGCAATGCCGTAGATGCTGTTTCAGATTTGTATTATCTACTTCTCTCTTGCAGTTATGGCTTCAAATTCCCATTCCAAAATCACTATGATTTTCCCTTTAAAATGTGACAGTGTCAAAGAATAAAATATATAAATCCGATTTTTCCATTTTGTGGCTTTTGGTGATTAAAATGTGATATGACTTGTAGAATTTTCAAACAAATTCACCGAAATGTATCCCCAGTGAGCTTTGTCCCTGTATCTCTTCAATGAAATCTTCATGGTTATGTTAATGTATTAAGCTTAAAGAGATAAGAGGACATTTTCCAGCAAAATATACCCCTCCCATTGTTTTAAACAATTTTACCAATATATTAAATCAAACCTGGAGGGCATAAGCCGTAAAAGCCATCTTCATGTAATAATATGCTTTTGTATTTTCTGTCGTGCATGACAGATATCCGAGTATGTTTGTTTATGGGGCCGATCAGGGGTCCGTTCGCGAACCTCATGCGTAACCCTACGTGTATACTAACTCATGCATATGTCCTACATAATAGACCTTTTCATACCATTTACACAGTGCTTTGGATAAGTTGATCCACTCAGAAAAAAAAAAAAAAAAAAAACAAATTCACCGAAATGTATCCCCAGTGAGCTATGTCCCTGTATCTCTTCAATGAAATGTTCATGGTTATGTTAATGTATTAAGCTTAAAGAGATAAGAGGACATTTTCCAGCAAAATATGCCCCTCATATTGTTTTAAACAATTTTACCAATATATTAAATCAAACCTGGAGGGCATAAGCCGTAAAAGCCATCTTGATGTAATAATATGCTTTTGTATTTTCTGTCGTGCATGACAGATATCCGAGTATGCCTGTTTATGGGGCCGATCAGGACAGCAGGGGAGTTCAAAACTTAGTGTTTTGTTTTCTCTTCTTGGTTCAATAAACCTACGAAATGTCCTCGGTTGATATTCTACAACAAAGCGCAGATTTATACAAATTTGTATCCTCATAAAATCTCGTGTCCCTTTAAATGAAGAAGACCGTCTTTGATTAAGTCGAAATGTATGTCACAAATAGATCCATGAGAATGTTTATGATATGTTAGAGTTACGCAACCTTGATTCGCATTTTTTATGTATTTTGACCCATTTGACCTTTTGTGACCTCTAGATGACATTCAACTTGACCTGTGCAGGTGGTTCCATAGCCAATTGTTTTCCAAATTTAATTCTCTACCTCTCTGCCAAATTTGATGCTTTTATAACAAAATGGACAATTTTTACCATTATCTGCTTAACTAACATTACAATTCTGTGGTAAATATGACCAAATTCGGGACCAAATTGAGAAAACGGACAACTCCGGGCACTGTCAAGGTTGGTGTCATTGTTTAGATACGGTATTTTTCTTCCCAATTCAAGTTATATTTCGTCTCCAAATATTATACTTTAAGAAATACGGCGTTTCAAAACATCCAAGTTTTCAAAAACTAAAATCAATGTAACTCATCTTAGGAACATGCTATCTCCGATTTTTTGGACTGAAATACTCAGAATTTCGGCTGTAATCGACTCAATCTCTTTGTTTTCGTCTCCACATGTAAACAAACCACTGCGCATCGGGGATATACCTTTCTGCGCACAGGTCATATCTTGTTCAACTGAGCGTGCCCAGCTTCTTTCGGCGATGATCATGGAACATGAAAGAGTACTCCCTGCCGAGAAGCGGCCTTTGTTGGTCTATGCTTTTACAATGAGTTGCCAAGTGATAATCGGCGTTGCGTAATGCAATTAGGGAAGAGCTTTCTCCTTCTCTCCTACCTCCATGGTTTGTGTGGTATTATCTGCCAGCCTAGATCCAGAAAGCCCGAAAGAGGGTAATCGTTTCATATAGAAATCCCATTGATGCAAATGAGGTATTGCCATTCATTCCGTCAAGCGCTACTGCGCATGACGGAATCAATTGTAATACCTCATTTGCATCAAGGGGACTTCTATATATGAAACGTGTGGTGTACCAAAAGGGACAATTAAGAAACATACTTTGTTCCCTCTCTGGGTCAGATGTGACCACTGACATCTATAGCGATTGAAACAACGGGAAGTTGCTTTTCGCCTTAGCAATATGGCGGGAAACAATGCATACACCTGCTGGTGCATATATTCCACACAGATGTTCTATTGTTATACAAAATTCCTTTAACTTGGACAATAAGGTGAAGCCACATTGTGCAGGGCAAAATACAACTTCCTGTGGTTTCAATCTGCGGCTATTTAACGGTGAGCCAGCCCACTATCCGTGTGTAGAGTTCAGTGGATGTGACCCGTTTGGCCATAAAGGTGTTAAATCCTGTTGCATTCTGTAAAATTTGTCTTCATGTATTTCCACATAATTTTGTCATACTATCTTCGCCAGTGACGTCAGCATTATATAATATATTGAAATAATTGGTATAATCACTAACATTATTTGAAAGACATCAAACACTACAATCACAAACTTATATTTGATATGATAGAGATATTTCACTCCTTTATTTCTTCATTGGGTTTTATTTAATTGAAAACACACTGGAAAATTACAAAAAATACACAATCTATTAAAGACCTTATACACTTTAAGTGTTAAGTATAATTAAGTACTACACTCTAATCAATGAAATGATTTGAAAAATTAAACAACAAAACATCAAGCACCTCAAATGCAAACCTGCATGTAATAAAGTTTAATATTAACTCCTCTCTATTCCTCTATTAAGTTTTATTTATTTATAAAATATTCAATGAAAACATCAGAGCCGAAATATATCTTAGCCTTTAATAATCCAGGTTTATTCAAAATTTTCTACTTCTATTCTAACACGGCAAATAATATCTTAGTAAAATAGTCTTTCATTTGATATTTAGATTCTACTTTTCAAGAGTTATGTATCACAGAGCATCCGATATTAAGTAAAAAATGGGATGGAGATTTGCATTTTCATGTCGTAAATCCATTAAAAATAATCCGCAATTGACCTTTAATACTGGTAGAAAGAACTACTTTTAAAGCAGGAACACACTTTTTTATTTTAATTTACTCAATACATACCCAAATTACACTTCTCTGTTATAAATCTTTGTAAATATGCCCTTTTAGTAAATGCTTGTAATTTTACAGACATATATTTTCTTTGCTGTCAAGTTGACTCAGTTGTAGATTTTTAAAACCTGCCAAAACTAGTGCGAAAAGAAAACAAACCTATTGGAAAATGGATCTCACATAAGTTTTTGAACTTCAGTGAACAGTTACGGCAAAAAAAGTTTAAGAGATTCCATCAAAACAAGTATTCGAATACAATCAAATTTCTTGATTGGTAACAGTAGGCTTCTTAGGTGACCTGTTCCACAGAAATTCCAAATATTTGTAGTAGTAGTTTCCATTTAAATATCGAGCCCTAATGTTTACGAAACAAGTACAGTGCATAACAAGCCGGGGACAAATGGGTTCATATGAATTAGTGTAACTTTGGTATGCAACTTCAGTGAAGGGCCATTCTTCAAAAAGTAAACTTTTTTGGTAAAAAATGAAGTATTAATATTTTGGGATAAAAAGTGAGATTATTACACCACTTTGCTTCTTTAGTTTTATATTAAATGGCTTTTCATTTTTGTTTGAAATACTACCTAAAGTATTGCATGGACTTCAATTTTCAAATTATGTTGAAAAAATAAAAAAATATAGGAAATAGACAAGTAATTAACAGAGAATATTAATTGACTTTGGTATGTCACACACGTGACCAAAATACAAAGAAGTTTTTATTACTAGAAAACCACTGTCTCAGTAATGTTCATATTTCATGTCAAAAGCCAGTTTATATGTACCTTCCACTATACAAAATAAATGGCTTGGATCTTTCCTCTTTCAAAAGTTATTGATGTGCTAATTAATGTCACACACGTGACCGGCACTCACCATTTTAGTGTGTCACGTTATGGAAACACTCCGGGTTAGTACACTATTATTTTCCATCCAGGAAACCGTTTCATATATTAGGAAGATTCATAAGAAAACGCATTGCAAAGCGTTTCGTTAATACTGGTTTAAACAGTACAAATAACTTCAACCGCTTCCGTGGAAAAGCAATCATGTTGTTTCCAACCACCATTCTGGCAATCAGTCAGGCGACTTTCGTCTCCATTGCACAAAACATTGTCAAGAAAGATGTCCTTAAAGCTGGTACCAAACCGACCATCTGACGAGACCTCAGTACCTGCGAGGAAGTTCATCTGCTTACATGTTACATTTGCTGCTTTTAAATTGTCACTGAAGCTATCTCGGCATACCAGACCCCACTCCCCTTGGTAATACACCTCAAGAATGCCTTCACTAGGTGTGTTGCCATCAACCAAGCGCAGATCTCCATCAACCCCTGAAAGTCAAAGGAAAATAAGGAACATTACTCCTTTAAAATCAAAGAAAAATATTCTTTAAAGATAAAAAGATATTTTCTTTTTACAGAATAAAATGTCCATGAAACAAGCGATAGGAATTGTTTCGTTAACAGGCAATGCACGTAGAAGGCAATGCACATTTTGGTATCTATAGGGGGTAAAATAGGGTAAAGATCAAATACCATACCAGCTCCAAAATGTACTTTACCTGTTTTGCGTCTTGTAACAAAGATGTCAAAAATGTACTTTGTACTATCAGTGACTCTCACTAACATAGAATGAGGTTTAATGACCGTATATTTAACTTTGTCCTAGTATGATAGATTAAGCAAACTGTATTTGTTAAGATCTTTAGGACTAAGCCAAATATTTACCGAAAATTTACTTCACACTTTTACGGAAAATTCAGTATTTTTTTTTAAATTTGACCCCTGTTTGCCTTACAATGGCCTATTTCCAATAATATCGTCAGAAGTAATGCAAACTAAATTTAAAATTAATTCTGAGCAGGGTCTCGACCCCGTCACTCAATCCATCAAACCCGATTGTATTTTTCTCATCTCATTTACAAAATATGATTCCAGAACCTAAAATATGGATTGTTTATGGTTACCGTACCGGAAACCATTTGGACCATAATCTATAGGCCTTTGCAATACTGCCAATTGCTACAATAAAACAATATGTAAGCTACAAATGAAGTTGACGATGGCCTTTAATATGAACGTGACATATAATGTTATAGCAATTCTAAAATGTTGACCCCTGCCCTCTTAATCCCTTGTAGAAAACATCACCAGTTCTAAATTCTGCATCTACTATGGTAACCAGTGGGGGTTATTTATCATTCTTTCTAGTTAAACTTGATTTGCCTTTGAAATGATGGAGGACGAAGATCAAGAGAAAGGTCTTACATTCTTGACATCTGACCCCTGCATCCTCACTGTGTGCACAATTTTCGACCCCAACTCCAGCATGATTGCAAAACTCAATGCCTTCCTCACTGCCTGTACAGTCTACTTCATCAAAATAGATTGGATAGTCCTCGGGTCCTGTTTCAGTGTTGAAACCATTCAGAGCTTCTATGGCGCCATTGAAGCCTAGACTCCTGCAGACAACATCTGCGTCGGCTTTGTCCCAGTCATCGTCACATACGGTTCCCCAGCTATCACCAATATAAACTTCAACACGGCCACTACTTGAACTTCCACCGCGTATGCGTATTGGTAGGGGGATTTCAGAATCTATAAATTGGCAAAAAGTGAGTAAGTGAAGGTTAGTTATTGCGCAGTTCACATCTTACATTTTTCACTGAACAGGCATGTCACCTGCCGTCGCGTTTAATAAATGAAATAATGCTCCATTTTGTACACATCCAGAAAATCTATTATATTAAAGCGAAGCCACCACTCGTTTAACAATAAGCGTATTTTAAGTGTGTAGTGCGTTTCGCTAGCGTACCACGCACCTTACACGCACTACCCCGTGATTGGACGCCAGTACACTTTGACAACAAACGCTGATGCTGAGTACGGATGCTGAGTGGCTCAATCGTGATAATTTGCATAGCCCTGGCCCCAGAAGTGGCATGAACGAGCGGACTACGCGTAAAAGGAATTGTGGTTTAAGGTTCAACGAGAGATTTCGAGGCATCTATACACTGTTAAAAAAAAACGTTGATTACAATTTAATCTTGTTGGTTAAAATTTTAATCAACCTAGGATTACCAGGTTGAACCACACATTTGTTGGTTAAAACCATAATCAACGGCTGTTGATTAAAATTAATATGTGGTTGGTTACAACTTTTAATCAACGTTGGATAGTTCTATTTTCTCATGTTGGTTAAAATTATCTTGGTTATACTAAAACCAGGTTGTTGGTTAAAATTTTAATAATTTGTTGGTTATTATTATTATTATTACTTAATATGGGGTTGGTCAAAACTAAATCACTTGTTTAACCATTTGTTGGGTTATTCGTGTAATATTGCAAAGAACTGGCTTGAATAGTCTAGTCTAGAGTCTATGTCAATACTTCAATGAGGGATCCAGTTTTATTCAGTCAGGCATAATATAATCTCTCATTCCTCGGTCCTCATTGAAGTCTTGACTTCGACCCTAGACTAGAGTGTTCAACCCTGTCAATTTTCAGCGCCGAAATTTGAGTAGCTGTGAGTCTCTCACAGAGTCTCACAGAGTCCGTACAACCACAACCTTGCTAAGCAAGCCTGAAACCGATCAAGAAAGTCTGAAGTATATAGGTTATTGCCTGATCTCATATCACTGAATTAATTCACACTCCTCAGCAACGTCATCACTCTCTCGTAATCGGCCATGTTTGATTTTGCAACCTCGCTTTCAAATTGGTCATTTGTGACCAATATTTTAATAAACATTGTGCAAAATAGATGATTTACCAACATGGATTAAGATTTAACCCGCAATTGAACATTTGTCTGCAAAATATTTCAGAACGTGTGTTTTGGCAGGAAGTTTATGTTCATCTTTTGTTGGTTAAGAAAATGCTTATTTTAACCAACGTTTTTATTTCTATTTTAATTTTTATCACCGTAATATGTTTAAGTGTTTAACCAACTGAATATTAAATGTCATTTTTAATCAACTAATAGTTTATATGCAATGTTGTGCGATTTTTAATCAACCAACTTTTAATACGCTGGGTTTTTAATATCTGTTTTTAACGTTGTATTTTCTGTCATATGTAGTGGTTTCATGAAGTTAGATACTCTAGTTGTATTATGTGCTTTATAGATAAGCCATCTAGAAATGGTATGCCAACCAACTCTTCTATAAACCCACGTTTGTAGTCAGTGATGAAAATGTAAATTATCAGGCTGCTGAAGCCGCTCTTGCTCGTAAAATAACATGTCCGGGTAACATGTTGAGTCGTGGTTGAAGCTATAAAATTACATTTTCAATTTGTTCAGGGTTTCCTCTCAAATATGATGTTGAAGATAAATGACCAATAATACATACCTTCAAAACACACAACTCCGGCATCTTCAGAATGACTGCAGTCGTTGACTTTCCATCCACGATTAGCACAATCAGCAATGGTCTCTTCTGTACCTTTACAGTCAACATTGTCAAGAAGAATATGGCCTGTGCCAGATCCAAAGAATGCTTTCTTGGGTGCCTTAGCAGCGGCACCATGCCCCAACATACGACAGACCACGGTTGCATCACGTATATCCCAATCATCATCGCATATTGTGCCAGTGCCGAATTCCGTTAATGTAACCTCAACTCTACCTTCCAGTGGTAATGTACCTCCCACCAGCTCAATTTGCACCGTGTTTGTGGTCGTTTCCTGCAATAAATTGGAACATTGTCAAAGTTGGCAATATTAAATAACAACAAAATAAAGGAGAGGAACTATCAAAGAATGTATGGGAATTGAAGAAAAAACACCTAAAATATAATCTACGCTGGGGATCTTAAAAATATTTTTAATGATTCTGGTCATCTGTCAGCCCCAGCTTTATTATCTCTGCAGGCCTCTGGCCCATTGAGTTAGTGACAAACTTACGAAGTTTTTGGCCAGGGAGACTTTAAATGAAATGCAATATACAAGAATTTGGCAAGATCCACATTAAACTGATTGTTCTACAATAAAGAGTGTAATGTCACACAAGTGGGACTCTGCCAATAATCATATAATAATTCGGTAGCAATATCTCCCCTTGCACCTAATAAGCTGGACAGACCAAGCAAAAATGATATTCATCTTCCAATGAATTCAAAGTACACATTTTGCAGAGTCTCTCTGTCTGATTATTACACCGTTTATTAGCATTCAATCTATGAGATGATAACCTTATCAATGTGATACAGCATCTTTTTGTACTCAAGAGCACTTTTCAAATAGTCTTCCACATCATATTAGTGTTTAATATCAAGATAAAAACGGCGCTTATCTGAATGTGTTTTTAGCCCCTTGCTCCGGTGTGAAAGGACTGAATATAACTATTTTGGGTCAACTAACTATGACTTAAAAATATCAAACACTAATAACAAATAAAATCAGGCCAATAAAATTAGTGCATTGAGGAAACACTCGCTATAACCAGGCACAAAGGTACCGCTTTCAAAAAGCGATTCAAACTCGTATCAATATATCTTTAGTGTATGAATCGTTACCATTAGTGTTTGTACATGAGCCTAACCTGACTTGCAAATTCTTGTCTTTATTTACAAGAAACTCTAATTTCGCATTTTCTCAGAAATTACAACAAAGTGACTATGGCACACTGTGAACACAAAAACGCACGGTTGGAATCGTCTGAAGCTTCGGCAATAGGCTTTTTTTTTCAAAGATACCTAATGATCCATAAACAACTAAGCGTGCAAACCAGAAGGCATTCGAAATACGGAAAAGCTCCTTTAAGGAAATTCGGTATTTGTCGCAAGGACGATTTCAATTTGCCCAAAGTAATCCAGGTGATGATCATACGTTTTCACATTGATTTGATCTCATCATTCCCAATTATACAAATGATTCACTGTACTTTCCAATATATGAACAAGATGCGGTATACCTGATCGAGTTATGTTACTAGATACTTATAGCTCTGACCTCTGTGATCGCGACTACCAATGGATCATGAAGGGGTTTCGGGATTATCTCCCTGCCACTGGCAAGTCCATGGCTAATGCTGCTAAACATATAGATTCATATATTAATCATATGATCCTTTATCTTTCACCTTCCAGGTCAAAATTACATTAAAAATGCAGACGCTTCAATCTATCCGCCAATACTAAGTGAGCTAAAGGAGTGACAAGATCAAAACGTGAATAAGTAAGAAAGATTCTATTCAAAGACTGTTGGTGCAAGATCCAGTCAAAAGGAAGACACCTTTTATTGGGATTACCTTCTACCATCAATCATACCTGCATTGCAGATAACTCCGGCATCTTCACTATGGTCACAGTTGTTCACTCCATATCCGCGGTGCCTACAAAATGCAATGCCCTTTTCAGTTCCCGTACATATGACGTCATCTAGCATAATTTCACCAGTTCCTTGTCCATAGCTTGCTTGTTTAGAAATTGATATTGCACCATCCTCATATCCAAGCTGTTTGCAAACGACGTTGCCGTTTTCGATGGACCAGTTGTCGTCACATACTGTACCCATTGACCGTCATAGTTTACTTCTACACGACCTGCGTTGGTGCCTTCTATTCCGTCTGAGTTAATTAGACGGACATTTGGTGGTTCTGATTGAGAAAATTATGGGAAAGATGTGAGTGCAGGTGGTCTTTGTCAAAGACGCCTCAAAATGGCTGAAACTAAGATTCAAGGCTAAAATATAAGATTTTAACAACGCAAAGCCTTCTGGTATCTAGTAGAAATTATTTACGCTGTTCAAAACAAAACATCAATTAAGGAGATAACCCAAAAACAATTTCGTCCAAGATAAGATGTCCTAAGCATTGGTGGTATGTTGTTAGTTACAGTGTATAGAAATTACTTATTACGGATTGGCATTATCCAATCAAAATCACTTTCTCAAGTAATAAATGATTCTAAATTGTTCTCAAACTCATGCGGTTGGTTTAGCGTAACAGACCAAATTTGTAATTTCCTATAGGAGCAAATAGGAAATTCAACCTTTGTTTTATATTGGAATATAAGCATATAAATCACCTTTGTTTTAACTTTTAAGACATTTCTGAAGCCAAATAAAAGGAAAGAGATTTATTTTGTGTATAATATATATGAAACCATGAAACCACTACATATAGCAGAAAATATGGATGCCTCAAAATCTCTCGTCGCACCTTTAACCTATAAATAATTAATGCTGAAATAAAAGAGTAAATAAATTAGAATTGCTGTATAGAAAAACAATCCTAAAGTATACTTTTATAGGGCCTACTCCTAGAAGAAGTAATATCACCAAACACACTGCTTTATTGTGGGTGGAGTACATCTATGCGAGCACATTATCAAAAATAGTTCACCCAGCAAGTGAAAATTTGTTTGAAATTTAGATGTCCTGCTATTAATTCCAATGCGATCTAATGTGTGTATTAAACATGTTCACTCTACATTGACTGTTACTGACCTTCGTCATGAGCAAAACATACTACACCGGCATCTTCATGATGTCCACAGTCATGTGAATTCCATCCACTTCTAGTGCAGTTTATGAGTCTGTCTTCAGTTCCCACACAGGCAAGGTCATCCAAAAGAATAGCTCCAGTTCCTGCAGGGAATCCACCACCAAGAACTTCCCTCTTGACTCCTGGGAATCCAAGTTCTTTGCAAACCACCTGAGCTTCAGCAAACTCCCATGCGTCGTCGCATATTGTTCCCCATTCTCCATTGTAATAGACTTCAACGCGTCCTTCGCTTTCATTTTGACCCTCTGCTAAACGAAGGGAACCTATTGGAACTGGATCTGTGAAATGTTAGAATTATAAAGTTGGCTTCTCAAATATTTGCAGATTTATTTCCATGGTCTACATAGTATAACCGATAAAAGTGCAATTAGGAGACTAAAGGTGCAACGAGAGATTTCAAATAACAGGTGTCCCTAAAAAATACGAAAATTCTGGAAATTTTGGAACTGGCATAAAGCTTTCTTTAAAAATATCCTCATTTGAAAGGATTAAGCTGAGAACTTGCGTTTTTTCCTTTGGTACAGGTCAAATAGGAGCAAATAGGAAATTTAGCCTATGTTTTCTATTGAAATATAAGCATATACAAATCACCTTTGTTTTCATTTTGAGTTATTTCTGTAACCAAATAAAAGGTAGGGAATATATATGAAATCAATACAGATCACAGAAAATATAGATGAATTGAAATCTCTCGTTGCGCACCTTTAAATTCCTTGCAAACTAATAAATGGAAGGAAACATGGCCAATTATACACTTTAAATTTTACTAATGACTAAATTAATCCAATCAGCAAAATGCACTGTGTAAATATCATTAAGTAATCGGTATCATATCTGTAAACGCATTGTGCAAGTTATAAGAAGGGTTTTGTAATGGAAAGAAAATATTTCATAGCAAAACATTAATTATCTTCAGATCGCACTGTATGTAACTTATATTCCTCCAACTAAATCATACTTATTTCTAACTTCCACTCACTTTCATTCTGATGTGTAAGTAATAATGCCTAATTCCGATATTATATGATTACACTTAAGGTTATAACATTGATGGAAATATCAATCCTTGTCAAAATTCTTTTGTTTCTAAATTCGAAATGCCTCCGTCTGTATATATTTTGAGTAGTTCCTTGGACTATGCATATCATTAAATTCTGCTTAATCTAGTCTGGATTGTTAAGGTGGGTCCCATGTGTAGCTCAAGAGTTACTAAATAGATCATTAAGTAATCGGTATCATATCGAAACGCATTGTGCAAGTTATAAGAAGGGTTTTGTAATGGAAAGAAAATATTTCATAGCAAAACATTAATTATCTTCAGATCGCACTGTATGTAACTTATATTCCTCCAACTAAAATTCATACTTATTTCTACTCACTTTCATTCTGATGTGTAAGTAATAATGCCTAATTCCGATATTATATGATTACACTTAAGGTTATAACATTGATGGAAATATCAATCCTTGTCAAAATTCTTTTGTTTCTAAATTCGAAATGCCTCCGTCTGTATATATTTTGAGTAGTTCCTTGGACTATGCATATCATTAAATTCTGCTTAATCTAGTCTGGATTGTTAAGGTGGGTCCATGTGTAGAGGTCAAGAGTTAACTAATATATCTAAAGATCATTTTCCCCAATATGTTGTCACATCTTAACAATTTCAAACCAAAAGAATGTGTCTTCATTTTACATTTCCACAGGCTTTTCAACTCGCTCCTCATATGTCAAAAATCCACAACATACAGGGTTTTTCATATTTTTACATTTGATTTTTTTCTGGTGAACCCGACCTCCTTTTTATTTTGTCTGCAGATTATGAAGCAGGTGTACACTTTCATAATTTCCTTGTTGCGGGTAACATAGCAATACCAATAACTCAAGATATGAGGCATTTGTTCCAAAAAACATGATTTGAAACACATTTTTGGGGAAAATGGCCATATCTTGTGTTATAAGTATTTCTATGATACCCGCAGCAAGGAACTTATGAAAGAGCACACCTGCTTTCATAATCTGCAGAAAAAATGAAAATAGGAGGTAGGGTTCACCAGAAAAAAATCAAAACGTAAAAATATGAAAACCCTGTTTGACATCTGAGAGCTGAAAAGCCTACAGAAATGTAAAATGAAGACACATTCTTTTGGTTTGAAATTGTTTTGATGTGACAAAATATTGGGAATCTGATCTTTAGACCTATTAGTAACTCTTGAGCTACACATGGGACCCACCTTAATTTAGGTCTATCATGAATTGGATATAAAAGACATATGCAAACTGTTCATCAGGCCACACACTTTGAGTCTTCATAATTCCCACAGTCATGACTCCTAGACACTCAGTGTCACATTCCAAACATGTTGTTCGTTACCAAGACCATTGTATTATCAAGCCAGATCGGCCCACTGCCGCCATCTATTGTCGACCAACTAACGGTTAAAAATTAATAGAAAAATGTTACTTCTCACTTCGAATGTTACAAAGACGTTTAGACACCAATCCTTTGATGACAATTCTCAACATAAATTGGAAAACACATCGGAATTCACAAGTAGATAAGGTAAACCCGTTGACGTTGTCAAATCTCTATCACTCAACAGTATGAATAGTCGGGAAGCCTTATTGCAGACCACAGTATGGGCGTTAAAGTTAGTACTAATGCATTTATTTCTAAAAGTAACGACCAAGGTGTCAAGTTGGACATTCCACCAGGTGCCAAGCTGGCACCTTTGTGCAATTTTAATAATTGAGGTCACAGGTCGCATAACGGGATGGGATAAATATGGCTGAAACGCAAACAACCATATTGTTAGTACGGTCTTGAATCGTATTTACGTCATAATATTAGACTCATGTCTACCTATTTTGAAATCGTTTTTCAAAAGAATATGACGAGGTTATCTTTATTTTTATTAAAGCATTTTAAAACTTTGACCCCTTTTCAAAGATTTGTTATCCTTTGACCTATTTTGTTAATTAGGCATCCTACGGATACATGGCAGGTACATGACAATTGACTTATTTACTCCCCTGGACTGGAGGAAGAATTGATGACATTCCATAATTTGATTGAAGCATTTTGAAAGTTTAATCCCATTGCTCTTATATGGCCTGTGACCTCAATAAATTCCGCAAGGGTGCTAAAGTGGAACCCTTTGGATTCTTTCACTAGATACCTTGGTTCATATTTTGTAACAATAAAATTGCATTAGTACCCACGAATCGGATTTCCATTGTGTTTAAAAATAAAGTAGTTTAATCGTACAAATATGGGTCGATCGGTGTTTTTTCAGTAAGATCGATTCATTTGCGAGTCAAAAAAGGAAGGATATAAAAATACGCTCTGACCACTTTACCTTACGAGTGCGGTATAGCCAAGTTGCCGGCAGACAACTGTTGCATCGTTGTCATCAAAATAGTCATCACAGATACTACCCCACTCGCCATCATACCAAAGTTCTACCCGGCCTTCACTTTCCGTTGCTCCGTCAGCCAAACGGATTTGTATTCCTGTATCTATTAAAGTAAATGTACAAATAAAACATAAATTCATAATCACCATACGAACTTGTAGCGCCTGACGTATTTCCAAATGCATAGATAAATCTCATAGGATGCTTTGAATCAATCCCACAATTGCAATGTGCCTATACTGTACTGTAACTAAACACATGTCAATACTTAAGAGTGTTCAAGACCTTAAGAACCACAAGCCATTTCATGATCATGCGAAAAATTCCCCAAGTACTAGCACCTTATCGGCTAAATGAGTGTAAAAGTCGGAGCTTTGTGAATTAAGAATAGGATTTTTGTGGGATCACATGACTTTATTGAAGTGAAATTTCCCAAAACCGGTGCATTGAGAGATGGACTCAATAAACCCTCTGGGTAAATCTCGACAAAAGAAAGTCATTTTAGATTGTTTAAATAATAAACTACACTTCGGAAACGGTATTAGCATAAAATAATCTAAAGCACAATTTACACAAGTAATGTATAAAATAGCGGCAGAGTTCAATATGAACCCTTTCGAAGTTATTCAGGTAACAAATAACTTTTTTTATTTTTGGACTTAGGGTCAATAACCTCGTTTTCCCGACAATTGAATAAGTTAAGATGTTTGTAATATCCGATCTGATGTACAACGTAGATTAATATGTGCCAAATCTCCAGATCGGGACTTCATGACTTGCCATTTTACAGTACAGTGGCCTATGGGACACTTAATGCAAATATTTGTACATTAAATCAAACGAAATACATTAGTGCTCGTTCACTGGTATCCACATTAACACAGTCCTCTGTGGCCGGGTGGTATTTCTCACGCCTAGAAAGCGAGAGGTCCCGGGTTCGAGACCGTGTATTTTTCGTCTTTATTTAGTTCTGTGCTCGCCAGTTTCTCCGAGCTTCTATATAATGTTAAATCAAACGAATACACTCTAAAGGAAAATGTTCTCTAAATGTTCTAAAGTTGTCCTCACAGGGTCTTTAAAGAACCATAAACGGTTCCCTGAACATAATAAAGAACCATTTTTGGTAATGGAATTGATATAGAGGACAAACGTGATCCAAGTAGAACCCTTTTTTGCTCAGGGTTATAAAAAGCAGTAGAGCAGCTACAGGTTTTATACCTTCCTCAAGTCAGTGAGTGACGTCAGTGTGTGATGCAATAGTCGCAGCATAAAGTGGCAGCATTGATTCAAAACACTAGCTGGTGTAACGCGCGTGTAAAGGCAGTGCGAAAATGCACACAAAGTAGTTGTTTGAACGCGTTGACGTCACTGACTCGAGAAAGGTAAATGGAGTATAGAGGGCCGGGAGAAAGTGCCCCCTAGAAAGAAAGGTAGAAAGTCAGGACGAAAACATGAAAAATCATGGTAAATCAGCCCCTTTTGTGACACCACCCACAATCGGGACGGCTTTTCCTTAGACTGGACTTTTTGCCAACTCGGAACCACATTGGCTATGCTACTGATAAGAAGGAATACAATTTTTGACCCATAAATTAAACTGAAAACTCTCAAGGCTATAGTCAGAAGTCCAAAACATAGCCACCTCAGCCAAAGGTAGTAAGTTTTATACTTCACACAATCATTCTTGAATTCTTTCTTACCATTCATACATTGTACACCAATATCTTCATCATGGCCGCAGTTATGTACTTTCCATGGGCTAGCATCGCAATCTAGCAATCTCTCTTCGGTCCCTACGCATTGGACATCACTAAGCCAAATGGGCACATCATTGACAGGTGTTATGGACATTACAGGTGCCGAGAAGGTCCTGTTAACAAAGTCGAATCCTAACTGCTTGCAAACAACTGCTGAATCCCTTTGATCCCACAAGTCGTTACAGATGGTTCCCCATTGATTGTCATGGTAGATTTCCAGGCGACCAGTATCTTCTGATGTACGAATAGAACCTTCCTCTTCAGTGGCTAGTCGGTAAAGAACGTAAACGTTAATTCAGGTTGACCTATTTATTGATCATGATTGTGTCTGCAAATAACTGATTCTTATTTTAAAATCTTATATAATTCATAAACTATTTTCATTAAAGACAAGAACGAAATAATGCAGAGGAGGGGAGAAGAATATTCAGGCACTTACTTTCACATTCGTTTGGTAAGCCAACATTACAATATTCCCAGCGTGACAGCGGATCTGTGGTGTAGCACCATACCCCTTCTGGCTCATTGTCGGGGTTTCGGCAGTAGTTGTGATTACCAAGACCAGTTCCGGGATAATTTGTTGGTGTGCGCTCATGCTCATGCGGAGTTTGAGATGTCCACTTCATGCATGTTTACCTGTTTTGGTAGTAGCTACTGCTCCACGATAATCTCTTCCCTTAGGATCCGAGTAACAGTCACTGCTACCTTCTGAAAAATAAAAACATTTTTTTTCAAAATTGGGAGTTCGGTGGAAATTTGGTTTAGCTGAGATGAGTTGTAAATTTGAATGAAGAGTATTGTAACTGGAGACTTCTGTATGCGAGTACAGTGCTCTATCCATCTGAGCTATGTAGATGGGACAGCCCACTATAAAGTCTTAATATAGTTTCGCTCTTAACGTAAATTTAATCCGGTGAAGTCGCTTCTGCGACATCTGACTGAGATATAAAAAATGTGATCAGACGAAACAGAGATTATAAACCTTAGGCCTACATAACAAAAACTACGAGAGTGCGATACTTAAAAGGACACGATACTCAGCCTCGACCACGCCACTTATCTCATCAAAACTAAAATTATCGAATCACTAAAAACATTGTATTTTTCCCATCTGGTGTGAATAACATTTTCGCTGATTTTCTTTTATTAATGATGTTACAAGCTAAAATTGTTTGTTTACAGTTAGTTTTCATATTAGGTTTGTCCAATTCATATGACATATGGATTTAAGAAATGTTAGCAATGGCTTTTCCTATTGTGTTGTAAAAGGGCGGCCACTTGTCAAAACATTTCTTTCCTTAAAACAATCGACAATTGAGCTCTTGCTAATATGCCACTCTCAGCCAATTTTACGCTTTCTTAGGCCATTTTATCATCAATTTCACACACGTTTCTGATATGAAACCACTTTGTTGTTATATTAAGAAATTTATAGTGAATGTTTAAGACGCTCATTTGTTCAGAACAAAGACTGCCTTTGTCATCAACCCCGTCACCAACAAATATCAGTGATAATTAAAAGCACTGCTAGAAGTAACTATTAATCACATTTTCGTGATTAAAAAATAAAGAATCCTTTACAAAAATATAAAGGAGATGTTAATAACCAACCTGTTTCATCAACACATACAATAGCTACGTCCTCGCTGTGTGCACAGTTGTTTACCCCTAATCCGGTGTGTTCACAATCCAGGATATTATCCTCAGTACCTTCGCACCTGACTTCATCGAGCCATATTGGTCCACTTCCACCATCTTGGAAATTAAACCTTCGTGAAATTTAATGTGACATACACGCGATAAATATTTTGCAAGACAGAAATCAATACTTGGCAACAAGTTGCAATTACAGTTAAAATTCCCAAAATAAAATATACTCCCCGCCTAAAAAATCCGAACGATGTTGAAATGGCCATCAACGTGCTCAAACTTGCTTTCAAATCAACGCGCCAAGCCAGCTGGATAAATCTCTTAAAACTTCCACATCATGCTTCGTTATCAATGCATTACGGACACAGGTCAATAAACAAACACATTACGCGAACAACGCTCCTGGCATTATTATTATAATTCACCTACATACCTTTTTAATACAGTAATTTATATCGTTCGGATTTTTTAGGCGGGGAGTATACATAAAAAGATCGACACCAACAAATCAATATCTTAGCCTACATGTCTCCAAACAACCTATAAAATATCTGAAGGTAAGTTTAAAGTAACGACAAAAATAGATTTAAATTGTGAATAGGCATTTATTGTGTCTATAACAAAGAAAGTAACAATTCGGCCAAAATAAGTCCAATATAGAGCAAAGATGTCAGACCACACACGCTTCAAACAGTTGTTTACCCCCAGGTTGTTTACACAATAATCGTTGAAATAAGAATAGGTACATGAAGTTGCTGCTTTCTGTTTTAGATACAACATATTCTTCAGGATCCGTCGAGAGAGCCACTCACATCGTGCCAAAATAGTTTATTCTGAAAGAACCACAAATAGACTGCTGGTTCGATTTTCACAAACAATAAACTATGTGGAATTTCGTGTAAAAAGTGAGCAAACGATTTTTTTCGGGGGTAAATGTGAAGGTATTGCCTGTAATATATGCGCCTAGCATATCATCAGATCAGGCATGCCAGTCTTTTATTAAACAGACTCTGTCTTGAACATCAGACATTGAGGCTCACGGAGTTATTATTTGGTGTCAGAATGCTCTATTTATGTTCGTAAAAGGGGCTGATATAAAGCCGGAGTCTAACATATTGAGCATAACAGCCCAGCCTATAGACCATATGATAAAATTTGGAGGTAGTAAGTAAATGCGAAGTACAACAAAAAAGTGACAAAAAAGAGTCGTCACTGTGATTTTTGTTGAAGGTTTTCAAATTTTGAAGCTTTGCACATTTATTACACAGCGTTTCGAGACAAAACAAACGATCTGTATATGACGATTAAGCTTATTGTGGTCAGTGTAAAGGGAATTTTCAATGCAGAGAAGACTCATCAAGACTCTCTGAAGTTGTAAGCTGTTGTCTATAGGGGAATTCGTTGACATTTGCTAGCAACCTGGAAATATGATTCTGTGGCGGCGCTATTTCGATATAGACGTCACATAGGCTACGCGATGTTGTGGCCGGGCCCATTACAAATTTTATCAGATCTTATATCATGTATCAATTCTATCCCCGTTTTCATAAACTTTCCCGGTCATTCAACAAAATCTGACACCCAACCGGAGAAAAGGTTAGAAGTTATTTTATTACGTTATATGCCAAATTTGTGTAGTTTCGATGGTAAGGAACAGGGGAAATCTGGTGAGTACTTTGGCGGCTCCAATTGCAATTTTCAGTCGGCAGTCGGCACATGCGCGGAAATGGAAGCGGGGGAAATCCCTGGGGTGTTGCATAATTGTAGCATTACGCTACAAAGTGCGAATTAAGAAATACCGTCTTAGATTTTTGTAGGCCGGTTAGGTTGGGGGGGGGGTCTGGAGTTAAATAAGAAGGGGTCCAATTAACATTAGCAAAGAGGGTGTTATAATATTATTGTATTAAATTAGTTTCCTTAATTTTTTTTAGTACTCAAGCGTTTTTAGTTTTTACAGTATTTTCATTTTCAGCAGTACTTGAACAGATTAAATTATTTTTGTTTTTTGCCATTCTGCGTTGTAGATGTGATGGCGAATGTCATGATGATGATGTGCTGATGGCGAGTCAGGGTTCGCACTAGGTTGCGTTTCGGCGCGATATTGCCGATTTGTTTTTATTTGTGCCCAGAAATTGCGTTTGAGTAAATCTAAGGGGGTTTCTTGCGCGCAGAAAAATAACGCGCCGACCCACGACCCCGCCCACGACTTTGTACAAGTTCGGCAAGTGGACAAGTCTCGTTGGTTTCTCCTTTGTCAAAAATATTAATGCATTAGGGTAAATAAACGAAGCAAGCTAATTTAAGCGCTGTTGTTCGGCAAGCGGAGATAGATCATAGAGGTGTGAAACCACAAGCCGGCAGTGCAGTGGAGGACCTTGTTCACAGACTGAATGTTCAAGTTCTGGCAGATAAATGAAATACCACTTACTAAACACAAGAAGCGGGTTGAGTAAGACAAAAATTAATAATATTTACTTAATTAATGTTGACTGATTTTAACAACCAATGAAATCTGCCCGAGTACTCAGTGAGAGTCTGTTGTTTTCTTGGACATGTATGTACGTTATCCACGAGTGGATATTCCACTAGTGGACTATTTGTGGAGGGAGTCGAAGATAGTCCACTAGTGGATGCTAAATAACTCTTTGATGGACGTGCTGTGACCGCCGAGTTGGACCGACACAATGTAAATAACAGAGTCTAAGCAAGTTGACCTTAACAAACGTCATATTCATCCTTACGTATTTTACCCCCCTATTATAGGACATGATTTAACCTATTCCCGCCACAATTCCGAACGTAATCTTTTACATGTAGGCTAAACTGACACATGTTTAAGACTTGAGTTTTTGTTTCAAAACGGTCCGGAAATCACGCGTACTTAGCAACGACATGCTAAATGTCAATGCATCACACTGTACACGGTAAGGTGTTAGCGCTGCAGCACATGGCTTAGGGTTCCGAGAAATGCAGCGCTGTGACCGTTGGTGTGTCCCGATTATCCAATCGGAGCGGGATATTCCACGGGGGGTGTACCGAGGATCCAATCAAAAAGCGAGTTTACACAACCCTCAAACGTGCCGCGCTGCCCAATTGGCGCTGTTAGGGTGTGTCTATATTAGCCAATCACATCGCGGACTTTACTTGCACGTCATAACTAAAAATAGCCTGATGGCACATTATATCGATGTGATTTTTTTTTCCGGCGGCCAGGGCAATGAATGAATATAAATAAATACATTTTTGTTTATTGTTGGGGTTTTAGGATACAGGCCTTTCATTCAGGTCTTGCCTTTATCTTGTGATAGCTTATAATATGAAATAGTAATGATAGAAGTGATGAATTATGTAACTGGGGAGCACGGTACATTGGGGGAAATCCTCATCTACGTCTGCCACCGATATTCCCCCACCACACCCCTGCTGATGATGCGGCAATGCATTAGTAGCAAGTTATTTCCTGTGACAAACAGTAATATTATTCCCTATCTGATTACAAAACTATTGCAATACAAAATTAATGTGCATCTGGGCAATTTCAAAACTGGCAACCTCATTATTGTCCAGCATGTATGAATGTACAGGCAGGATAAGTGGAACCATAGAGTTACATAAATAAACTATTTAGCTCTATGGTGGGGAAACATGGTATTGGACCTTCTTCAGTGTTTGCCTGAATTTGAACCGGCAACCAAAGGCAATGGGCGGTAGCATTGGGACTACGCTCCTCACTGTGTGGAAATCACCATTTTGGAAGCCACGTAAAATATTTTTTGGGGTAATTCAGTGACATATATCATAATTCTCATTTTTTTTTTTTTTTTTTTTTTTTTTTTTTTTTTTTTTTTTAATATTTTTAATTTTTACGATTTTAAAAAAAATTATATTTTCATAAATTTGCTGGTATAAAACCATTAATAAGTTATGAACAAAAAACAAGATATTGAAACTCGGAAATAAGTTTCAGTCTTGGAATCTGTTTAGGGTAACGATAGATGCACTTCACGACAGGCATAAAAATTCCTGTACAAACTGGAATCTGTGCTGTACTCATCTCCGCGAAGCAGCGTGTAGGGAAAACGATACGCACTGACACACACATAGTGACATACATTGCAAGTCGTTTACATGAGATTGGAGTCTGTTCAGAGTTCCGCGCAGCGCGCAGGGTACCGAAAGACGGCACTTAACATACACCGAACCCGCGCAATTCGTCTTCAGAGACTGTATACAGAATTTTTTTTTTTTTTGGTATGAATTTTAAAATGGTGAGGACAAGAAGAAAGTCAATGAACGGGAATGCAAGTGAATGAAGACACAAGATGGAGCCGTTTTAAGCAACATTGACCAGTTCACCTTTGGAGGGGACCCCTCTCTGTAAGACAGAGAAAGCCAAGGTCCAATTAGTATGACGGCTATTAGGGGAAAAGGGTCGGAGAAGTTATGGACTTTTGAATTTGCGCCAGCCGCATGCAGAAGGTGAAGCGGCAGAACAAGATACACTTGAAGGTGTTACGTAAATTCGCTGAATACGTGGCTGCCAAAACTAACCAAATAAGAGGTACGGTCACCTTCAATAACCGAAAACAGGCAGAAACTGAGAAGTTTGACAACTTTGTCACAGACTTGAAGATTTTGGGGAACGTGTGGTACAACCGACGAAGATAGAATGGTAAGAGACTGTATAGTCCTGCGATCCTTACATGAAAAAGTAAAAGAGCGAAGTGTATTGACGAAGGAGACACCCCTGAACACGGCCAAAGCGATGAAATTGGTAGAAATTATGAAAACCAATTAGACGCATGAAGGCCAATCAGAGGTGCAGAAGGAAATGTCAATGCCGTTGGTGATGCACGTCAAAATAGAAGACTCAAAGAAAATACCACAAGTAACCAAAGCAATCAAAACCGTAACCAAAGCAACCGTACCAAGGCAACCAAAGAAATAAGAAACAATGCACACCATCAATGTGGCTCAGTCGTCATGGCAAACAAGAAACATGTCCAGCCAAGAACAAATATGTTGCACTACTGTACATGGAAGAAACCACTTTGCAACGGTATGACTTCAAGAAGAAAAATAAGGAAAAACGAACCAAGTTGAGAATCTAGCATGAGTATTGAAGACAACTCAGAAGTCTCAGATTATGATGACGACATGTACCTTCATCCTGTTTAGGCTGGAGATGAAAATACCCGTAAACAAGAAAATGGAATGACAAGTGGAGGAATATGTTGAAGTGCAAGGGAAGAAAGTGCGTATGCAACTGACACAGGCACAAAACGATGCACTCTACCGTATAGCACGTATCAAAGCGTAGTGAAGAAACCACCACTTCTGAAAACCACTCACAGATTGATGTCGTATTCAGGACACCAGCTAGACATAAAAGGGAACGTAACCGTACCATTGAATACAACACACAATAAGTGATGCAACCATGTATGTGTACAAACTGCAGGTAAACCACCCTTGCTCTCAGGAGAAATTGCAGTCAGTTAGGTCTAATTGAGAGAACATACAGCGTGCAGTTTCAGAAAGATTTGCCGCAGCTAAAGAAGCGCAACAGGAACACTACCTTGGAACCTACACCATCAGTTAGATCCTTACAGTGAACCAGTGGTACACGCACCTAGAAGAATAACCAAAACCCTAAATGGGGAAAGTGAAGAAGACGCTTAAAGAAAGGAAGATCTTCAGCAGATAACCAAGGTCACAGAGGCCAAACAGATTGCGGTTAACTCTATGGTTACAGTGCTGAAGAATGACAACAGCCGCATTGGCTTAGATCCAAAAAGACCTGCATAATAAGCAGTAAGAAGGAACATTACCACATACCTACTGTAGAAGAAGTAGTTGATTCATTGCCACGAGGATCAAAGATCTTTTCAGTCATGATGTCAAGCGTGGATTTCATCAGATCAAAACTAGACTATGAATCTAGCTTACTGACATGCTTCAACTCACCAATAGGAGGTCGTTACAGATATCTCAGGCTCCCTTGTGGAATCAAATGTGCCCCAGAAACTTCCAGAGGATAATGGACAACATGTTAGAAGGCATAGAAGGAGCACGAGCTGAGCGTGGATGGACAATTCTCATAAGCAGGGAAAGATCTCAAAGATGAAAATGACATCATGAACAAGTCATAGGACAAAGCCCCCCTGCGGGTTCGGGGTTAGAATTGACCCGATGTGTTCCCCTGCATGTCGCAAAAGGCGACTAAATGGGGCCCACTGCGGGTTCGGGGTTAACGAATTGCCCGATGTGTGCCTACTGATGTCGTATAGAGGCGACTAAAAGGGGCAACTAGTCTGTTATTTGAACAGACGGGTTGTATTAATTTGGATATATTAAAATCGTGCTGATATCGACTGTGTATTTGTATTATTAAGATGTTATGTTGTATTAATCGTTTAAGTACATGTAGCTTAAAATCAATAACATGAAAAAACAAACAATTATCAATTACATTTGTACATAGTAAGACCACTATTTATTTTTTTTGTAATAGTAAATGTCGCATGTATTAGGGTTTGTACTTTATAATTGTTGATGTATTAAAAATCTATCAGTTTGGGCATAATGCCCAAGTGTATTGGAGCCATTGATAAATGTAAATGTATGAGACCATCTATTTGGTCTGTAAAGGGGATCTCATGTGTTGCATGTTATGATGATTGTAGATTATCGGTATTTGAAGTTGAAGTTTTTGCTTGGTACATGGATGAGTGATGACCTTGTCATCGGTCTATGATGTGTATAGTCATAAATTTATCAGTATATCTTTGACTTGTTTTTATGTGCCCTGTTTTCTAAGTGTTATCTTTGCCAATTAGTGGGTTTATCTGTTTTTATAATGATGGTGAGCTCTGGTGTCATCACTGTATCATGTGTATCCTTTTGTAATTGTTAATTGTAATTTGAATGTATGAAGTTTTAATATGCGTTTTGTTTTTATCATTTAATGTTCAACAGACAATTGTATGACACGATATAACACAATTGTGTTGAGTTGTCGTTTTAAATTTAATACTCACGCACTCACTCATAGACAAAGCAACAGAAGTGTAATCTGAAGCTTAATTTTGACAAATGTCAAATCAGACAGAAGAGAGTCATGATGGGGGGACAATCTAGTCACCAGGTGAAGGACTCCAACAAGACCCTGACAAGATCAGAGCTGTAGCTGAGATGCCAGCACCAACTGACAAAGAAGGTGTTAAGAGATTCTTAGGATTCGTCACTTATCTGTCCAGTTTATACCACACTTGAGTGAGGTTGAGCCCCTTAAGAGAAGTAACAAGACAGGACTCCTCTTACATTGGGATAAGCCTCAGCAAGAAAGTTTTGACAAGCTGAAGAAGTTATGCACTCAGCATCCCGTGTTATCATACTATGACATAAACAAAAAGCTCACAATACAGTGTGATGCAAGCCGTTTTGCCCTTGGAGGAGTAATCGGGCAAAATAGAAACCCCATAGCATATACTTCCAGAGCGATGACAGATACAGAAAACCGCTATGCACAGACGAGAAAGAGATGTTAGCGATTATCCACTGCTGCAAGAAGTTTCACTACTAATCTTTGGCAGACCAGTGAGGAAGATGAAAGTGATCACAAACCTTTGCAATCAATATTTTGCAAAACACTCTGTCCAGTGACGTATGAGATTGCAGAACATGCTACTTAGACTACAAGCCTATGATCTTGATGTACAGTACAAACCATGGATTCAGGACATTCCTATTGGAGGATGCCGAACCTTCCAGATATGGAAACCAGATATGAACCATAATGGTCAAAATGGACAGTTCATAGCAGTAACGCCATTCCGTTATCAAGATTTTCAAAGCACGCACTGCTAATGAGCTGAAGATTTGCACTCCATGATTCTTGCAAGGTTGGCCTGATACCCAGACGTGAGGAACCAAACTCCATCAGAGAATACTATGTGTTTTCGTGTGATGAACTCGCGTATCAGATGAAATAGTCTACAAAGGCATGAATAATGTAGTTCCACCAAGCTTAAGACAGAATATGTTGGCACAAGTACATGAGTCAACAAAAAAAAAAACCAGGGAATCACCAGTGCAAACAATAGAGCCACGAGAAACTTTGTTTTGGCCCGGAATGCTGCCTCAGAGATTGAGAAGATGGTAGAAGATTGTGCCAAATGCCAAACATACCAGAATAAACAACACAAAAGAAACAATGAAACCAACACCACTCCAAAGACTTACCAGGAGGGAAGTTGCTGCTGATCATCTTTGATGGGAAAGAGAGCAATACTTGCTTACATTGACACTACTCTCGCTCATTGAAGTAGACAAAATTGCTGATATAAGCAGTTCTACAACCATTGAGACACTTAAGTCCCAATTTGCCCCGTCATGCATCCCGGAGAAGTTGAGACAGGAAACGGTCACAGATTCTTCAAGAGAATTCGAGGACTTCTGTAGAATCAAATACAGCATACTACATTCATCATCGCCTCTCTACCCACAACCAATGGGGAGGAAAGCAGAAAGAGTGTCCAAACGTCAAACGTATGTGGAGAAATGCAAAGACAAACATTAGCATTATAAATTACCGCCACTATCAACTTTTGAAGGACTGAACTTTTCACCAGCACAACTAATCATGAGTAGAAGACCAAGAAACAAAGTACCCGCTGCAAGGACAAATACTACACATAGGACCAGCTGACATAAAGCGTCACAGAGGAGTAACACGAAAGACAAAAGCTACGCAGCCAAAGTACTATGACAGGAACGCTGGGTTCAGATCTTCCTGCCACTAAAGCCCGGGGATCCGTTAGAATGTCATCACTTCCAGGATCTAAACAATGGCTACCAGCAAACAGTTCTTGAAATCACAAACACGCAAGAATCTGATGTTGTTGAGTACAGTGGAAAAAAGTACCGCAGGAACCGACGAGAATCTCAGAATCTCCACATATGAAGCAAACAAAAGTCCCTAATTTGCTTCATCGTCAGTGGCTCAGCACCGTCAACAGCTGAAGCCAGTTCGCCAGTTCCAGTGCAGTCAAACCAGTCCACTACCAGACATCCAAGCCCAGACACAACCAGCAAGCCAGCTCCCGTACAACATCCCTAGACCAGAGCAAGCGACAACACCACCAGCGACCAGCCAGCAAACAGCACCGACCCGAAACAGTGCCAGGAGAAAGCAAAACCCAATCATCAACACCAGTCCGTAGGACACCCGCCCGACCATTGTGGAGCTCCAAAGAAATTAAACTTGTGAATTGACAAAACTTAGGACAGGCAAATTTAGCAGTTGTCCAATAACCCAAATTTCTGAAAAGTTAATAATTCTTTAGTATTTTGTAAAGTTGCAACACTTGTGATTGTTCTTACTTTTGGTGGATAGTTTGAAGTAGTTTTTAAGTTATCAACTACTGCTAATTTTAGTGTATCTTATAGAGTCAAGCAAGATGTGTTCGCTTGCATATTTTAATTCAGTAATGTGCCTTTAAGTGCATGGGAATGATATTTACATTCCATTCCAGCTGAACGACTTGTGACTAACTGAACTCAAGACTGCTCAAAGACTCTCAGAGACAGATATGATGCTACACTTATTTATTTATGGCACCTTAATTTTTAGGGTGAATGCTTGAAACAAAAATTCTGAGTCAAGTAATTTGCTAAATCATTGTTTACTAATATACAAGGACTTTGCACAGAGGGGGGGAAAAAATTTTACTCTGAGTTAAATGACATTTTTTCACTCTCAGAAGGGAGATATTTTCATATCTCTAAAAGAAAGGGGAGATAATATATGCGCTAGCCATATCATCAGATCGGGGCATGTCAGCCTTGAATAAATAGACTGTCATGAACATCAGACATTGGGCTAACGGAGTTTTATTTTGCCCTTTTCTTAAAATATTGTTTGTTGACACATTCATTATAGGTTGTGACAAAAAAAAATACGGGAGTGGCAAGTTTATACAGGGGCCAACATTCATTAAATGTTTCAGTTGTGTTAAAACCTCTTCAAACATAAGTACATAGTCATGATAAATAAGGTAGAATTTGCTCCATCCAAACCTTGGGTTAAGACCTACAGGCTGATAAAGGGATAACGGTCATCTGGGGAAATTGTATCGGACTAATCGATTTCCATCAAACCAATTCGAAATCTATTGCCCAGTCATACCAATAGAAATGGTCCTCCTATACCCAGACACCTCAGAATGGCATTGGGGGTAGCTGTTAATTAATTATACCAATACCTTTTCAGCCCCTGTTAGTGTTGTTCACGTAACCATAAACTAGGGGTCGTATATGTAACAATCACATTATTGTTAATATATGATTATGGGAAGACTTTGACTATATTGGAAGGCATAGGAACTATTTGAAATTTTTACCCAGTATGACCGTGAACATATTTGTGATGTAGCTACTAAACAAATGTGTAGATGGTGATAAACCATACATTTTGAAGCTCTTTGGACATTAAAAAATACTGCTCGGCATTATAACAAATCTGAGCGCTTTCAAATTATGACCCTAGATAAATTCTTACCCATTTTTATTGTAAAAACCTCATAAACAAGCTTTTCCATTTCAGCATCCTGAAATAATTGTTTGACAACTTTAACAAAAAAATGCCGACAGGAAACACAAAAAATATTAAAATCTGGACCACCTGTGGAGCAATATAGCAATATGCTAAACTGATTTTTTAAACAAGATATTATGATAACAACTAGGAGAAGTGCAAAAACACTACATTAACTCTCACAAAGATTCAAACTGTTTAAAAATGACACATTTCTATATTTTAATTAAAAAATACCTTTCAAATACGCGAAATCACAGCTGCTGCAAGACAGTAGCGTCGCTTTCGTCAAACATATAGTCGCACACAGTTCCCCATTTACCATCGAATTAGATTTCAACTCGCCTTCAGTGGGGGAGTCTCCATCAGTAATCGGTTGTTACATCTTGTACGATAAAAAATAATAAAGATAAAAACTGGTGAATAGAATCCCCTTAACAAATAAAAACCTTCAGGTTAACGCCTCAGGAAATGGTTGTGTGGTGGGCTCGCGCGCGTATGCGCGCGGTGTGTGTGTGTTGTGGGGTATTATGTAGAATGTTCTGTTTCACGTCGAAATTTCACTTCATGCGTATGTAGTGCGTGACTACTATAGCAGTATGTCGATTTTCTCACACTGCGTATCGATTTTCTGATATTGAGATAGACATAATGATGGGGTAAATCAATGCCTGCCGTGAATGGGCTTCAGAACGAAAGAAAAAAAGGAAAGGGATAGAATTAGAATAAAAAATGATGGCGGCATAACCTGCTAAAGAGACGCAAATGGGAAAGACTTGTAGAGAAAAAGATATAATATAAACTGTGTTACGTATAAAATGAAGGTACAAACTCGCCAAAAACGAAGAAGATTTAGGTAAATACAATTTGCCAACGCCAATTTGCTATAGGATGACTTTTATCGCTAGTACAAATTGGTTTAAAATGGCATCTGCGTATAGGTCAAGGACTAAATCTGAATTTCGCCAGCATTTCTTTGGATAAATATTTAATGCAGTCGAATTGTTTAGTTTGTCAGCTGGGATGACCACTATACGAAAGGCTAGTTGTGGCCCCAGTTCATCTTATTAAACCTAGAAGAGACAAGTTCATTATGTTTCTCATAGCTCCAGTACAATAAGCCTTAGAGATTATAAATAAAACGGGTGTATGAACAAAAAAGTCTCCAAATATGGTTCGACCACGCCTATTACCGCATACCTTCCAATACATTCCAACTTTGCAAAAATTATAAGCAACAAATAAAATCACAAACTATGGAGCATTTACCTCAATATTTGGAAGTTCAGAGCTATTATTGATATTCGTCCATGAAAAATAGAGATATGGCACGTAAATGTTGTGGGGC
The DNA here is from genome assembly GCA_023653785.1 of Ophioderma brevispina. Lineage (NCBI taxonomy): Eukaryota > Metazoa > Echinodermata > Ophiuroidea > Amphilepidida > Ophiodermatidae > Ophioderma > Ophioderma brevispina. The sequence goes on along the minus strand of JAMKCH010076885.1, from coordinate 61,652 downwards.
CACCTGCCTTTAATTATCTGGGATTCCAAGTTGCAAGATAAAGTGTCAAATTGGGAGGCTTGAGCTCTTTCGATGGGCTACCTACTCAAGGTGTTAACGGAATATCAATCTGGTACAATTTTGTATTACCTTCAAGAATGTTACAATGATGCTTCAAATGGGCCGCAGTCTCCTCACCCCAAGCCCTTCTGGAGCACTCAGACAATCTGTTTTCTGTTCCATCACAAACAACGTCATCGAGCCAGATAGGCGTTGACTCATCATCTTAGTGGGTAGTAGCATTTGATGTTGTGTTGACAAAAGTGAAGTTCATCTGCCGGCAGACCACTCGCGAATTTTCGTGGTCAAGAGTCATCCCATACAGTACCATACATATTTCCATAATATATGTCCAAGCGATGTATCAATAGGTGACATTCTTAATTCACCTTCGGCTGTAAGAAATCAACACAATAACGAAGAGTTTATCGAACGAATTCTTCAATTGATTCATAACCATCCGAAATCCGGAAAAATCCGGTAAAATATGACACAGCAGTTACATAACAGATTTGTCCAGTGTTACTAAAACGAGAACGGATTCTTTTAAACCAAGTCTTTTGTCGAAAAAAATCGAGGTCATTGTTTCCACAGTCCTTTCCGGGCGTTTTGGCAGAAAGAAATGGTAAAGGTAGCACCTTCACCCGGTTAATGGTATACCATCAAAGAAGGTTGGGGTGGGTGCACCCGAGAATGATATTGTATGCTATATTTCTGAGAAATATTCTACACATATGGCTCTACCTATATGTTTGTATACAACTATTCATTGCCCAACATTGGAGTCGAAACAGAAAGAAAATCCAAGGCCGACCTACCTTTTTCTTGCAATTTACTTTCCACCTTTTATTAACGGTGTCATGTAAATTGACAATTTTGCCGACTTGTGACGTTGACGTTATTGTGGACGCCAAATGTAGATAATTATGTTGGTACATTTGATATCAATGGTATGAAAAGCAAAGGCATCGGTTGTTGTTTATATTCGTATTCAGCTGGGCGGTGTTTAGTCATCCAACACGCAATATCAATTGTTGTTTGCCTATCTTATAATATCGATACTAGATAGTGTCTTCGTCGCGCAAGTGTTTACGCTCGCATGTATAAGGTTACGCAGTGCACAGCAGCTAGTACGGGTTGTTCATTTTTTACAGAGGGGAATATTTTTGACCTTGAACTAATATTATTGAATAAAAAGAGTCTCGCTGATTAAACAACCACAACTAATAGATGAGAATCCACTATTCAAAATATCCGACTGCCCATCCAATATGACACTAATCTTAGATAGGCCAAACAACAAATCCCCTATCTTATATCACTAAATGAATTCCCGAGTGGGGTGGTAACTACCCCTTCCAGATTGAACATCTTACATAATTTAATGGAAAGACCTAATTACCTGTCCGACATACAACATATGCTCTTCACGTATCGCATTTGGTCTTGGTGGAAACCCAGATGCTTACATTCCAATATTATTTTCATTCCTGTGCACTCAACATCATCCAGGTAGATTGGCCCAACACCTTCACCGAACTGAGCACTAGTTTGGTGTCTTCCATAGCATCCCATTCCTAGTTTTTTGCATAATACATGACATCCCTGGATAATGCCCAAAGATATCGCAGATTGTTCCCCATTCTCATTGTCCATGATTTCTACTCTTCCTTCAGAAGGAACGTTACCACCACTAAGACGGACATCTAAGTCACCTGAAAAAAATTAGTAAATGTGGTATTCATATATCTAGCATCTGTTTCATTTCGATGAACCAGTGATGTCACGGCTCATTATGGGTTGGCGGGGTTGTCCTGTTCCAGATTTACACATGGCAATAAAAGAGGCCATTGATTACTGATCATTTCGAATCTTACCAAGACTGGTTTATATATGAATTTGATGCATCACTTTTACAAAATCTCAGATCACTCTTTGAATAGGGATTTAACAAAAATCGCATTAGACTGCGCGTGCGTATGCAAGCGCTTTCAATCAACACTCGATATTTAATGCTGTGGCCACCGAAATCGCACTGACGTCATTGGCTCGAGGTAAGATAATGCACTATAGTCTGTGTCACATGCAAAGAAAATGGACGGACTCCAATATGCCTTTCAAACCCTTCAAACTATTAATTTTGTTAAATATATAATGAGGAGTCAGTGGGTATGTTCAAGAATTCTTACCTCACCATTGTAGAAAATACAACTTTGTAAGCCTATAGTTTGTTTCAATTTGAAAGCAGATTTAAAAATAATTTTTTTTCAAAGTAATGAATTGCTACAAGTCGAACAGTATTTTTTTTCGTAATGATCAATGAGCTTTCTACACTATATTTGTTTCAGACTGATTTAGATATTACAGATCAGATACGGTCCGTTTACATGACATCTGGTGAGCATCAGCAAAGATTCTCACTCCACTGTACACACTTACAAATGTGCGTTAAGTATATCAAGTGTGAAGCTTCATTACGCTACACTATTTAAATTGAGCAGTACCCAGTGTGCGTCTAATATTTTGCACCGAATCATATTCCAATGAATCTTTTCTTGACAATCCACGGTAACTTTACATTGCCAGGGGCGTAACCATACCTGAAGCACTCCGGTGGCAAGACTCAGAAGTTTCCCGATTTTTCAGGGGCCAATTATCCGGCCTCGCTGCCGCGCCCTTCCTTTTCTATTCTTATTCTTCCCTCTTCCTTTCCTCTTCTTCCCTCTTTCCCTCTTCCTTTCCTCTTTTTCTCTCTTTCACCCTTTTTTTTCTTTCTCCTTTTTCGCCTATCTTCTGCTCTTTCCTCTTTCCTTCTCTTTTTCTTTCCTTCTCCCTTTTTTCCTTCCCATTTTTTGGGCTCCTCCTTCCCGATTTTTCTGCGTCGGGAGGCGGGGCACTTGAATGCTTTTTATGTTATTGCTCCCCCGCCCCCCCTCCCCCCCCCCCCACTGTTTTGCGCCACTGTAATTGCCATTTACCTTGTAAGCAGGACACAACGATGTCCTCATGATGACCACAATCTTCTTCGCCAATTGGATTGGCTGACAGTTTTAATCATTTTATCTTCTGTTCCAAGGCAGTTGACTTGAATCTAAACCAGGTTGGTGTCTCAGGCAAGTTAATTAAGTCATGCGCAGTTGACGGCTGATTCATCGTATTTATAACCCAGTTTGTCTGCATACGACGCGAGAGTTTCTCAAATGTCCGTCCTCATCACACACAGTCACCCCAGGTATCATCATGATAAATTTCTAATCCTGGAATCTATATCCGATTCACGAAGATCACCAGGTTCTGAAAACATTTGGTAGATAAAATATTTTAAGTTTACTATTTCTTAGCAACTCAAGACTAATGTAATTTAATTCGAATCAGGTTTACATTTAAGGAAAACGTGTGGAAATCAATTTTGCTTGCAATTTATCTCTGAACAAACGTACCTGCTGATTTTGCAAATGACCGATGCGTCTTCAAAGTGACCACAATTAGAGTAATTAAGAGCACTATGGGAGCATTCCAAAATGTGTTTTTCCGTCCAGTGCAAAGACGTCGTCAAGTACAATGGTTCCCGTACCCTCGCCAAAATGTGCTGATGAACGCCTCCAAAGCCTCTGATACCAAGAGATTACAAATTACGTTGGCGGGCAGTATTGAGTGTCCTCAAATGTCATCACGATTGTACCCCATGGTCCACCGTACCACATCTCAACACGGCCTTCATTGGGAGTTTCCCCTCCAACCAAACGAAGATCTGGCTTATCTGAAGAAAGTCATATGATAAGTAGGTATAGGTAATGATGCTCAAAGCTATCAATGCAAATTACATGTGAAAATGAAATTTCACACATACGCACGTGCGGGCACACATGAAATACTCACACCACACATAAATTATATAAAAGCATTACAAATCAGATTTTTTTTTTTTTTTTTTTTTTTTTTTAAATTTAAATTTGGTGAATGTGAAATGAAAAATTTTTAGGGCCAGTTGAATGCTATCCATTTCAGTATGATGGGCAACATTACGTGCTGTGATTTCCTCAAGTGAGAAAATACCAAAATAAAAGAGCAAGATTTCCGGAATAATTCATTGGAATGTGGTGGAAATATCATAGTTGGGACTAAGATATTGTTTTCACTTTGTTCCGCTTTAAATGAAATAATATATTATCGGAATAAAGTAAAAGACCGGGGCGTTTTCAATAGTATAATAACTGGTAAGAGTTCCATATCGTCGTGTGGGTCGGACATAGTGTGACGAATCTGATTTTTTGTCCAATTGAGTTAATAGTTGATTTGGTGCATTTATGTACTCTTGATTGTACCCAAAAATAAAAGTTATGAAATTAAATTCTCATAACCAAAATAGCCTTAGTCGAATAACACCCATTTGTAATAAAACGGGTCACAAACAACGAATGGTATTCGAAGCTGTGCTTGTCCAAATATTTCAAAGCACACAGATAAATGTGAACGAATACGTATTCGCTGAGGGCCCAGAGGAGGTCTACTTCAGTGATAAAAATCGATTAATAGGTATATCAATGACTTTAAGGCAATCGGTGTGAAAGTTACCTTTCTATACTTCTGAGGGATTTGGGCATGTTATCTCACATTTTAATTTGGTGTTTAATTATGTTACTTGTACTTATTGAAACCTACGGACTGTGGCGTCGTGAAAAAGAATTCTATCCAAGTTTTGTAGTTTTAACATTTGTACAAATACACCAAATTATTAGCTTTTAGGGGGCATAGTGAACATGAACCCTGTATACCAAAGGGGAGGAGTTAAACACCCCAGGCTAACTCCCTCGATGTGCAAAAAAACGTTTAAAAACTTTCGTTTAAGTCTTCCATATAATATTTCACATCCTTATGCTCATTTTGCCGAAACAAATTGAACGGGTTGCACGGTCACTGGGGTTTAGCGTCAAAGTCGTTCTGGTGGGGAGTGGTTCTAACCTTATACTACACAATTTATGAAAATGAGCATTCGTGCTTGGTCAGTTTACTGCCCAGTTTACTGCAATAATGCGCGCCTAAGGCAATTTCCTATCATTATTTCATACTGAGCCATTAAAATACACATAAATAAGGGCATATACAAACAAACTAAAAATCAAGTTGTTTAGTATAGAATTAGAAATAAAGGTTTTTGTAGTATCATTTATGGGCTTATAATGTATCCAATAATGGCGCCATTATTTAGTTTTTTCCGAAAGTCAGGAACATTATTGACCTATAAAATGAGACGGCATACCCTTTGTTATTAGTTTATTAGTTCATTTGTAAAGATTGGACTGTATGGCTCATAAAATAAATGTAATTAAAAACTAGTCATTTTCCATATAATTTGGGGTCAAACCCCGCATGAAAATCCAATAATTTATACCTTTTGTATGTAAATTTCATTTTTTTTTCATTTTATACTCTGATGTGTGTCCGTGGAAATGACCAATTTTAACAACTTGTGAACTGTGACGTATTGTGACGCCATGCTAGGTTATGTTGGAAGCAATAGAAAACGGTGGACCAATGCTATTAACTGTCGCAACATCGAATCATTATGGTTTTATAATAATGAATTCCCGGGTGTTTACCACCCACCCATTAGTAAACCGTGTTACAAAAATAGATCTTGTAAACATAATGAAAGTTGATTTTTCTTTGATGTTAACTTGGATATTCTGCATCACTAATTACTGATATATACATCATTAAAAAAAAACGCGCCTTCAGGAAAAAAATTGATATTTTGTCTTTGTTGAAAGTGTTTGTATAAGCGTTAGGGCCTCTAAATTGTTTAGATTATGTTAGATTTAATGAGTAGATACACATTTCCCTGTTAATTCGTTTCCAGTTGGTATATATTTAAGCGTGTACATTACTTTAAAAGATAGGAACTATATATACAATGAGAAATGTAAGAAAACGAGAAAAATATGGTTGTTATAAAGTTGTAAGACCACTTGATCCTCCAAAACCGTTTGAGTTATGAAACATTCCAGTGACATTTTAAAGATTTTCTGAACTCAATTTTTGAACAGTTCTAGCCAATATTTATTGTGCGTCACAACATGTATACTGTTTATTAATTTTTATATAACATGCACTACAATGTTGTGTTCCTTCTAACATATTTACTCCTGAAATTTAGTTTTTTTCTGCAAAAATTGAGTTAAACCTATAGGCGGAATAATTAAAGAATATTTTTAAGGAGACAAATTTGTAAGAGGTTTTAATTTCTGAATTCGTTGGTCATCGTGGTCAGTCTGCGCTATATTTTACAACGAACGATTATGCAACAGTGAATGTTTCCATTTACCCGCTTATGAAAGTCTTTGTAGACAATTATGCATGGTTGTAACATAAACACAATTGCCAATTAGACAGGTCATCGTAGGATATCATTAGAATCGTCATCGTCGTGTCGTCATCATCATTAGACATCGTCATCGTCGTCATCATCATTAGACATCGTCATCGTCGTCGTCTGCATCATCATCATCATCATCATCATCATCATCATCATCATCATCATCATCATCATCATCATCATCGATCAGTAGATCATTGGCGTCGTCAATCTCGATGTTTCCTTTTTCATCGTTATTGCACCATCATCACCGCCCTCGTTATTCGTATCATCGTGGCATCATCGGCATCATCATTTTAAAATAGTAAAAAATGCCCGTAGCTATAGTAATCTCACCATACAACATTAGAAATCAACGGGTTTCATGCAGTCGAATACGTTTCGACTCCTTAGAACACAGCGAATCAAACATTTGGGTTTTGACAAGCTGTCAAATCACATTTCAGTGGCCATTTTGAATAAGACAAAACAGTGTTTCTTGGTATTTTAATACTGTCGACAGTTAGTAACCATTCAGGTCTTTAACATTACACCACTTAATATAGCCATTTCTTGTATTGTATTTAAATACACGCATTCATAATTAACTCAAACTTTCAAACGCCGTTTTCTCAGAACTAGCATTTATGCTGATTCGACAGTATCCAGAACCTACATCCTTTCTTTTGGTCTTATTCCCTCTCCCCGACGATATAAAGGATAGTGATAGGTATGGATAGTACAAAGTGCTTCCATTGTTTTCATGAAATATAAACACAAATCTCGTCCAATCACATTTCCTCTTTATTCAACTTCAATCATTTCAATATCTGTCTATGTTTCAATTTTAAATACCTGTAAAGCAGGTGACTCCAACATCCTGGGCATGTCCACAACTTGGGCTACTGATTGGGATGCAATATGTCAACATGGGCTCTGTTCCAATGCAGTCAACATTGTATGACCAGACGTTGCCTGTTCCCTCACCAAATCCAGCACTTGGTACAATACGTTCAGCAAAGGGGTAACCAAGTTGCTTACAGACTACATTAGCTTCAAGAATGCCAAATCCTGCATCACATATCGTTGCAAATTCGTCATTATGCAGTATCTCAATGCGGCCTTCGTAAGGTACGGTTCCATTAACAAGGCGAATGTCTCCTTCTTCTGCCTATTAAATGTTACATTTTACACGTTAATAATATTTCAACTTGAAAGAATAACGCACAATACAAGAATATTATTACAGTACAGAACATCAATACCACATCATATCAATACAAGAACATCATCATATGGATGGAAGTTTCTCCCTTCAAACCCTACACAGCAACTTGAGGCATAAATATCTTTGCAACCAAAGACCTTTTTATGTGTTTGTGTTAAAATAACATGGTTATTAAATGCACTATCGGTGATTTGCTAAATCAGAAAATCGAAAAAATAATCAAAAATCAGATTTGTGCCTTTTTGTACCACTATAGGTATCCTAACATACCCTGCAAGTGATAGGACCAAATGCAACCTAATAACGACAAAATCAAATATTTTAGTCATTAATGTCCGTACGGGCACTTACTACAACATGTAATTGAATGGAGATTCATATCTTCGAACTCTGCTGTTTTCTTCCATTTCTGTCAATTTTTCTTTTGGAAAATATACCTTATGAGAGTCCCAGAGCCTTAACTAGCACTTTTAAGCTATTTCTGCAATTTTTTTTTACTCTTTCGGGTGGATCACGTGTCTTTAATGAGGCAAGGCAATCATGACGGTTTAGATCGGTAATAGAAATTAAGTCTTTATTGAGGTAATGCTATCAACGAATCAAATGTTGCTGTTAATTATTCAATGTTAAATTAAATTGTCTTGGGTGATTGAAAATAACGCAAAATAAGGTTCAGCTTATACTGAAAGAATTGGCCTAAAATAACACTACTAAGCTGGGCAGAATGACTTATATACCTGGAATCTTGCACACCACACTGACGTCTTCATAATGAGCACAGTTGTTTATGCCAAGACCAAGATGTTGGCATTCTAATAGAGTCTTCTCTCCTCCGGTACAGGCAAGATCGTCAAGCATGATAACCATATCGTCAGTGCCGTATCCATAATTGCCCGTCACACCGATCCTGGCGGCTTCACTGTACCCGAGCATGCGGCATACCACGTTAGCGTCTTCTATTTCAAAGTAGTCATCACAGATTGTTGCCCAATCACCGTTGTTGTATTTGACCTCCACTCTGCCTTGTTCCGGAGTACTCCCGTTTACTAAGCGAACTTCCATTTCAGAAGGATCTTTAAAAGGATTACGATATTGATAAATATTATTTCTTTTAACAAGGAATGAATGTAACATTTATTAAAATAGTTATTCAAATACCGGTAATTGATTATGCCTTGGATAATATCATGTAACATCATGTTATAACATCAGTATAACATCATGTATTACATTCTTGAAAGTTTCGAATGTCAAAAGTCAAATGCCAAAGAGAGCACTTTCAAAAATCAAGTTTAAAATGAGTTCTAAATATACATTCTGATTGCCACATAGGATCCCTGGCGTAGGTTTCAATACATAGGATATTACTCTAACTATAGTATCGATTTTTGAATAAAATATCGTTATTAGCAATAAATATGAAAGTTATATCATCCCAGATTTTGATTTAAAACTGACTTTACTTTGACTGAGTCCACGTCTAAAATCCGAAACTGCTACAACTAAATATTTGAACTAAATATTATGCAAAAGGAACATACTAAAATACCCCATATCTTGTATTGACACATCAATATTGAAAGGTCAAGGACATCTTTCTTTTTTTTTCATTTGCGATTATACATGTATAAATGAGTTATCTTCTTTGTTTTTATTGTGGTAAACTTCTTGTCACATGGAAACAAGTGATACAGGTTTCCTTCATGTAACACTATATGTTGATGATCTTCTTACCTGTCAGACACCTGATTCCTACATTTGGAATGCATGTTACTGACTTTTCCTCAGTAAGCTGACATTGTTCTATGGTGTCCTCATTGCCTTCACACATGGCATTGCTAAAGAAGAGCGATCCTGGTATTTCAGAAATGCCATACTCGTTGTAAGTCTCGTTGACATACGGGAAACCTAATTGCCCGCATACCACTTTCGTGTCAGCGAAGTCCCAACCTTCAGTACACACACGGCCCCATATACCATCTTTATAAATTTCCAGTAGACCTTCATGCTCTCCGCTACCATCAGCTAAACGAACACTGTATTCTTCAGTAATGGGTGCTGTAGAAAACAACATGTCGCCATTATTCAGTCTATATGGTGATCATTCATCCTTGGAGTGTATTTGTCTATACTTGCCATAGATGTAAGTTTTGTATTTTATTTCCCCAATTACAAATGATTAAATCAATCAACTACATATTAAACTGGATCTGGAAAATACTAATCGTAAGTAACGTAAAATGCGTAAGCAGTTAGAGATATTCATAAAACGATTTAAGGTTATTTCCTCTACAATCTTAAAATTCTCCTTCACACAGAAAAGGACTGATATTCACCAATTATCGTAACCAAAGCCTAGGTCTGGTCAATTTAGGGTCATGTTCTTGAACGTTCTCATCAACACGAATGAACTTTATATTGAACAACAAACTTGCTCGTGATTAATGATGTAACATTCGTTGTAATGAGGTAAATTTGATGCATTTCTGAATATGCTTTGAATTATTCTTCTAAAGGACCTATTTCAAGTAGAGACGAAGAGTAATCCATTGATAAAGGTAGTCATAATGGAACGTATTTGACGTTAATGGAATACAACGATAAGAGGGTGGAGCATCTGTCTACGTTCTTTGTCATGAACTCATGATACGAATCTACAAAAAGTTAATGCGAATCCGAGATGCAAATCGTCTGTAATTTTGATACAGGCTAAAATATGCCGAAAAGTTATGAAATTTACACTATTATCACTACATATTAAACATTGATGTTTCATTGGAGATGTTTTTGTTGAGGGTTGGGGGCGAACCCATCGGGGTTTTGTTAAAAGGTTTCAAATTAGCTTATTTTGAGCATTTTATTAGTCACTCGACCCAGGAGTACTCCTATGCTAGGTTTCATCACTGTTTAGAAGGTTAAAGGACCTCGATCATTATTTCAAATAGGTAGCAAAGAGTTACAATCCTAATAATTGATTACTGTACAACTGAACTGGCCTTAGGCCTTTGTGTAGTCCATCCATCTGTTGATCTTTCAAACCTTTACATAAATGGGAGCTACTCCAGAGAGCAATGGAATCTAGTACAGTCCCCTAGGTCTGAGGCTTCTTAGCACGCCTTTGTATAAAGCTTCCTGTAAATTTTTAACAGGCTTACCAGGACATTGATTAATTGGTGCATTGCATATCCATCCACTTTCCTTCTCTAGGTTCACACATGTTGTCCACTCTGGGCATGGTTTCATGATTGCACAGTAGTCACATTCTGTTTATGAACAAATCACAAAATCTAGAAATTACTCCATATTTAGCTAACAAAAGTTTATAGCGAAAAGATAAAATCTCCACTTCGCAAAATGTGTCCCGGCACGCAAAGCGCTGAAACAAAAGCGCAATTAAAAAACTCTTTCAAATAGTGTTTTTTTTGGTTTGTACCATCTCGCTACTTTTTATTTGATTAACAAAAAGGTTTTTAGCTCTCTCTCTAATGTCCAACAATCTGAAAGTATACTGAAAACGGGTTACAAAAATGTATTGCATCTTGAAGGCACTATCTGTGATCTTCGCGAAAGCCTAGAAAGATTCGAAATTTGCAGGAGTAGATTTAAACGGATACGCCTAAATGAAAAATTGACAAAAAAGGAAGAAAACAGCAGTGCTTGAAAATATGAATGTCTAACTCTAGGGGTTCAGTCGTTTGCAGTGGTGGCGTTGCACAAATTATAAAATCTGAATTTTATGCATTTTTTAGATTTTACGATTCAGCAAAAAGTTGATATGGTCTTTTAAAATAAGCAATGTTCAATGAAATGTATTTTCGGTGCCCACATCACGTTATACATACCTGTTAAAGTTATTGTATCTGTATTGCAACCGCTGGCTGTACAAAATGTTGCGGTACCTCGTTGACTGTCACCTGTTTCTAAAGTGAAGTCAAATATCTCTTCAATGATATCTATGTCTGAGGTCATCGGCAAGTCGCCATATTTAGACTCTTCAACAGCAACGCAGCCACGCCTAATTCCATCGACTGTATGTACAAAAAAGGTTATTTTAACTTATTGATTTCTTGAACTTTAAGTAAAGCCACACTGAAGTAAATGTTTTAATTTCACATCCAATAATATGCTTCATATTGATGGTATGTATTTTGAGATTTAAAGAAATAAACCTGACAATGAAACTGAACACAATAAAATGCATCTATTTCTAAAAGCATACCAAAAACTGACACGTTTTCTCCCAACAAAAGGTTTTCTCGAGGATGGCGCCCTCAACTTTCTAACAATTGTGCTTTTTGCATAAACAATGATTGTCCACATACTAATCATTGTGTGAAATGGCTATGCCCAAATCGATATCCTTCATATAGAAAATCACAAGTTTGTCATAAAATTCCGGTTTACTAAATCAAAACGAAAAATCCGATTCCCCTCAAACTTTGGAATTGAGCATTTTAGGTGACTATTGTTCACATTTCGAAATCTCCGAGTCAGCCTTTAACTTCCCAATGACACTCATGAGCTTCACCTAAAATGCTAAAATCTTGATTACGCGCAAAAAATATACCAAATGCATGAGCACCCAGAAATCACGTTCAGAAATATTCAGGAGTATTCAATAAAAAGTGTAAAGTCTTATAAGATAAAATTAAGTTCATTTTATCGATATTTGCCATACATTACCTTTGTCGCCTTTTCCGCTGGACTTTTCATATTGTGAGGTATAACATCGGTAGATTTCACCTTCAGCAAGCGGCCCGAATTCTTGACACGCGGTCAATTGCAGTCCAATTCCGTTGTAACATGCATCCTTATCATAATCCTTGTTAACAGCCTTACCATTGGTCTCTTCATATTTACATACATAGCACTGCAGTGATGAGCCTGTTGAAGTGAAGCAAAATGTCAGTTTTGGCAACATCAAAAAAGTAAGATAATTATGTTTGTCTGTGTTGTGATGAATCATTCTCGCCTTCTTAAATATAGGAGGTGAGATTTTGGAGACTTTTGTTAATATATTTGATGAAGTTAGTCATCTTTTTCCGTTTAGATAAAAACAGTCAAACTGCATTATCTAATTTATAGGGTTAATTAATGAAAGCTAATGAAGTATTGATCGTGTCCTAAAACTCCATGATCTACAGAGATTTTGCGAGGTATGAGCCCCAAGCGTTTAGGAACATGACTAGTAAAAAGACGAGTGACAGTAGAAGTCCTAAATAAACGGACCAATCTGGTTTATCGGTGAACATAGTCCATACACTGATATGGGAGGTTTATGTTGCCATGGTACCTGAACATAGAATGTGGAATTATTTTGTTTTACATTGGCTGTTTCAAATTATTTACTCTTGAAAAAGGTTTACTCAATGTTGATTAAAAGGGGACCTTGGTTAATTGTCGAGTAAACTGCGCAAGTGGGAGCATATTCTCCCCAATCATGTATACAATTTATTTTACTCATTTTGAGTTATACAGTAGTGTTGTTCCTATACAGTGTGACAAATCTCAAAGCACAACCTGTGCAATAAATATAAACCTAACCTACCTACAGCCTGTCTCAAAAAAGTGGTACAATCAGGAAAAAAATGGTTAAATATGAAATGTCAAAATAAGTCATTCTTACTTGGCATAATATTAAAGAACAAAGACCAGGCTTTCCCATGGTGTTTGTTTTATTTTATTTGCTTTTGTCAATCCAGAGATGTAATCAATTTAGTGGATTTGTGCGATTATACCAAAATCCGCTCTGTGAACTTTAGCAGGACAGAGTTCAGAGTTGCTTCGCCCAGTTATGCCATGCTGTCTTGAAGCTCAAAACAAAATATTGCAACTTGACAAGAGAAACAAAACGCAGATTAAAGTAAACAAAAGAAGTCTAGTTTTATCGACACAAGTTTTAATAGTCAACATAATCAGTTCAATGATATCTTCTTTTCATAATAATAAACAATACAAATATTTATTGCACGTCAATGAAATGGAACTTTGAATTTATAACAAAATTGGTATCTGTTAAATTCATGCCAGACAGCAGAACTTTGTGCATTTATTAATTGTTGAAGTCGATAAACAATTGAATTTGGAAGCAAAGTATCAAAGTGTTGGTAGGAATTTGCGTTTGATGATACTTCAAGACCATAAAAACTCTCTCCTCCAGGTTGCTGTACGCCGGCTGTACGCTCATGGTTCTCTTCAAACAAACAACAGTATGCCGAATATTATTCACTTTATCTTAAAGCCAGAACTTACTGATCATAACTTCCACCATTACGTAACTTTTAGAGTTTCCTTATGAAGTTAATCCCTTTTCAAATATTTTCATATCTGTTCAAGTGTGAATAACTTAAGTTAAAGGGGCATTTCGTGATCCACAGCCTAGTACCCCGACTTACCTAAAAAAAGTTGAGATTTTCATATCATCTGAACGAGTAACATAGTAAGTCCATGTGTGCCAAATCTTAACGTGCAAATTCGGCCGGGTCTGTAAGTAATTCGCATTTGGATTTCTGTCCGTAAACGAACAGAAAGTGATAGTGCAGCGGCCTATGGGACGTGGGAAACCAGCATTTGCTCATAAAACAAAACGCAAATCAGGATCAGCTAAAAGATGGGAATAAGCTTTTCTAAGGAGGGGGGGGGGGGGGGGGGGGGGGGGGGGGGTTTGGGGGGGGGGGGGGTATCTAGTGACAATAAATAAAACAGAACGGGCTGGATCACAAAATGCACCTTAAAAAATTCGTTCACCGTTTTCACTCAACAAGAAAGTGGCACAAACTCGATTTTTTGTGTTTCGCAGTAAAACTGGAGTTAGCTCTCGATTGAAACAAGCAAATGAGATGAACAAAAAAAATCATCCTGGACGCCTGGTTTCTGTTCTCTTTAATGATGTACACCAGACTAATGATGAGATATAATATTTTAAAAAATCGGTTTTTGATGTACCATTTTGATTCGTGCAACGAATCCTACAAAACCCTGAGGGTAGACACATTCCTATCGTTGAGTAGACAAATTTTCGCTAGTTTAAAGGTAATTACGGCCTTGTTATGCTCGATGTTGGCTCATCGAGCCAAACATTCCTGGAAACCAATAGTGATTCAGTCAAAAAAAAGATGTTCATAACCGTAATTGGGGCAGTGATTATAAATGCGACAAAATGCCTCCATAATGCATAAGGGCGCGGTCTTTACCAAATATGGCTTCCAGTCTGAGATAATTAAGATATTTACGTGATACCGTTAATCCCTCTGAAGCGGCCTATCCCTCATGCAATTCCATCGGTGTAGAATACGAGGGTGTAACGAATCAATGGAAGAAGCGTGTAGGCTCTAGCAAAGATCTCTGAAGGAACGCTAGACAATTCCCCCATATTTGTACGGCAAAAGATGTAATGCGTCGACGTCAGCAAATTGCCTACAAGACGCCAGATGGAGCTATTCTCAACGTCGCAAGCAGGACCGCGGTTTGTCAATTTTGAAAATCACTGTAACGGCTCGCTGTTCATAACACGTAAGCACATTTTGGTGGTCGCTTTTAACTACCCCCCCCCCCCCCCCCCCCCTCCCCCCCCGATACGTGGAGATGTACTCCCCATGGA
The DNA here is from genome assembly GCA_023653785.1 of Ophioderma brevispina. Classification (NCBI taxonomy): domain Eukaryota; kingdom Metazoa; phylum Echinodermata; class Ophiuroidea; order Amphilepidida; family Ophiodermatidae; genus Ophioderma; species Ophioderma brevispina. The sequence goes on along the minus strand of JAMKCH010076885.1, from coordinate 46,430 downwards.
AGGCCACTTCCGTTATCACAAAAAATGGGGGGGTCCTATCTCCTCGAATAAATCTTTGGCTCTAGCCATCGGCAGTGTTTTCATCTCAAGTAGATAAAATTTCCAACATTTTCATAATTTACTTACCCAAATCAAGAATGTAGTTCAAAAAGTGATATGATTTTCAATATTAGGATACAAGATGGAGGGGGTTTTGCTAACAGAAATAAGAAAAAGGAGTAATTTGTGGCAAATTAAGAAATGAGGCGAGTAATTTTAGAATCACTTGCTGTGTTTGATTGTGTGAGTGATATGATACGATTCACATTGTGACAGTGTTACAATAATTTCGTCCGAACTCGTTGAAGATACACCGTTTGTGTCAAGTTTTGGGCAATTTTCGGGACATTTGTGAAACATGGATAGAAGAAGCAGCCAAGACGTCGAAGTAGGCCCTGGATTTGAATTTGAGTATGCCATCCCAAATGATGGGCAAATTTTTGACGTAACGAGTATGTATGTTAGCCATGAGAATGAAAGCTTAGATTTGCGTCCGGACATTTTGGTGTAGCCTGAAAAAGAATGTGCATGGAGGCACATATAGTCCAAATTTCTGCGTGTCCGTATGTCACGTCCGTCCGTAGGACTAGGTTATCCTTTTTTTTTTTTAAATGCTCTGCAGGCTAAACGCTATCCCGATTTACTTCAAACTTGATAGGATGGTAGAGAAGGGGCCCGCAATATCTTTTGGCTGCATTTTGCATTTAATGAATTTATTAGCTTATTTGCATATTTTTCAGACATTTCGGTAACCTTTTTGAAAAGCTCTGCTGGCTATGCTAATGCGATTTTTAATTAGCGTATGGGAATTTTCAGAACATTTCGGTAACTTGTTTGAAATGATCTGATGGATAAACGCTAAGGCCGATTTGTACGATAGAAGTGAGGTGCATGCAATATTCTGTGTAGCTTTTGGCTGCATTTTTTGCATATTATGAATGTTTAATTAGCGTTATTTGCATATTTTCAGACATTGTGGTGAACCTTTTTTGAAATTGCTCTGCTGGCTAAACGATTAATCAAGATTACTTCAAACTTGAATAGGATGATAGTGAGGTGCCGCAATATATGTGTAGCTTTTGGCTGCAATTCTTGCATATTCATGAATACTAATTAGCTATTTGGCCTGTCAAAATGACAACCCTTCCCCTCAAGGATTGTGTGTAAGTTATCTGGAGTTCGTGACGGTGTACACTGAGTAACTTGGTGAAGGGAAGCGGGTTAAAGAGTTCTTGACCTGATTAGATGTTTTTTTTTTTTTTTTTTTTTTTTTTTTTTTTTTTTTTTTTTTTTTTTTTTTTTTCTTGGGCATATTTCGAGCAAATTACATATGCAAATGAGCTAATTGTATTGTGCAAAAATCAAAATAATCAGCACTATATTTTTAAAACGGTACTTCGGATAGGCAAAATTCTTCACTGCACGAAAACCCATTATGGTGCGCAATTAAATATGCATAATTGCTGTATCACTAAAAAGGGTACATCGGATATGCAATTTCCTGTGCTAAATGAAAAACTACTTACCATGCATCGTGTGTGTGAATCATAGGAGTGAAGGGTGGGTGTTGGGGAGGGGGAAGGGTGGGGTGTAAATGTCGAGGTGGGTGCGTCGGTCGGGGTCGGGGTGGTGTGCATCTGGTTAGGGTCGGGGTGGTGGCGTCGGTGGGGTCGTGGGTGTCGTGCGATTCGGAGGAAGGGTGGGGTGCATTCGGCGAAGGGCAGGGTGCCACATGCCTTGGTGACCTTATGTGACCTTGGGAATCTTGTGACATTGGTGACTTCTTGTGACCTTGGTGAATTCTGGTGACATTGGTCTCTGTGACCTTGGTGACTTGTGGACCTTGTGAATTCGTGTGACCTTGGGGACCCCATGCGGACCTTAGTAACCTCACATGAACTTGCTGACCTCACATCACATTTAGCCCACAACATCGGTGTGTCGGGAGCGGTCGGGTGACATGCAACGGGGAGTGGTTGGTGTGTCGGAGGGGAAGGTGGGGTGAGTCGGGGGAAGGGTAGGGGAGGGGGCCCTGGCTGTTAGTGACCTGGTGACCTCGGGTGACTTGGGTGACCTAATGTGAACCTTGTGACCCTATGCCGATCTCAGGGACCAGTGACCCTTGGGACTTGTTGTGACATGGTGACTTTGTGTGACCTTGGTGAACTTTGGTGACCTTGGGGAATTGTGTGGCTGGTGGCCCCATGTGACCATTGTGACCCCCATGGATCTTTGTGACCCATGCGACCTTGCTGGACCCCATGTAAAATCATTAAAAATCATTTAAAGGCACATGTTTCCAGTGATTCAGACGGCGACTCATGATCGAAGGTTGGGGTTCAGCCCCGATGTGGCCAATGTGTTGGCACTTGGGCAAGGCACTACCTACTGCTTCGTCGACCAAAGCGATATTCGGGTAGTGTTAGGGGGAATATTACAATCTAAGTGCTGATAGGATGTGCGCTTGGCTGGATGCCCGACCCTAGGTGAAGCGAAATGATGTGACGATTCCTGATGGCAGCGTAATATAAAATTGGCAACAGCGCTTTGCCTACTTGGGTAAAAGGCGCTATATAAATCTAATTATTTATTATATATAATTAAAAAAAGGACTACGAAAAATTACAAATAGCATGACGGTAGTAAGGCCGGGAGCGGATGATGAGGGGGCTCACCCGCGGTGAAAACACAGGGCTTCACAGCAGTGAAAACAAACCAGGTAAAGCCTAGGGAATCCCCGACTGCGGTGAAAAAAGGGCGCAAAATAAAGTCTGATCAATACGAAAAATACAATAGGCGAAAAGCGCTATCAAAATAACAGACAATTCATCATTACAAATTTAAATGACGTTCTTTATTTTTAACGGGCCATTTGCATCAGTTACCAATTAGCCCTGCCCTTCAGGGTAATCCCAAACCGGGCTGCAAAGTACCACAGCACAACCCACCAATCCACAGGTTGCACGAATCCACACGGGCGGTGACCGCTCTTGTTTTTTAGACAGGCTGTATAAGTTGGAAGAATAAACAATTAAACTTAACGCAAACTCACCAGCAGTTGAATAGCCCTCATTACAGTGTTGGTATCAACAAAATCAGATGTTCCGCTTTGAACATCACCAGTTTGAAGCGTGAAATCAAAGACTTCTTGCATATCGTCTATGTTGCTGTTTGATGTAATGGTGCCGTACGGAGTTTATCAACAGACACACACCCACGTCTGATTCCATTAATGTATACAGTGAAGAAAAAATGAAGTGACTTTTCACCGGTAATTAAGTCAGCTTTTGTAATTATAATAATAATAATATAGCAACATAATAAATCATCATCAGTTCATTCAGGACTAAATATATGCCGAACCTATAGGAAATTCAGAATACGAAATCCGAGGTGCTCAGACATAAGCAATGATGAATGCTAAGCTGACACAAAATTCACAAAACAGTCAAATTAGTCAACTATTACTAAATTTGTTATCTTTCACAGATTTGGATGGGGTCTATTAGTATACATTTGGGGTCAAAAATTCAGATTATAAACTTTCATAGGATCCAATTTGTAAGGGATCTTATCCCAAATTTGACTGCGTGGCCACTCTACACTGTTCTCTATAAGACAAATAATCAATATGCACTCCTTTTGGAAAACGAGATTATTGAACAGGAAATCCTGAAAATTCCGAGCCGACAAGCTGTTTTATTATGGTTGTGGCACATTATTAAACATTTTGACAAAGGCATCATAGGAAAGCAGAGTTTATAAAGTGCGTTCCGGGTACATTCAATTGCAGGATTTAGCTCACTCTGATTTTTAAGCAAAGATACCCGTCAAAATTAATAAAACTGCAGTGAAGAACACGTGCTGTAATACCTTAAAACAATAGATAGCCAATAAATAAGAAACAGAGGTTATTACCTATGTCGCCAGCAGAAGTGGTTTTCTGGTAGAGAGATGTATAACATCTGTATATATGTCCAACTGCAAGCGGATCATCACTGCACGATACTTTATTCAATGCGGTAGAGCCACTATAGCAAGCATCTTTGTCATCGCTTTTGGGATCAATTATTCCGTTAACATCCTCGTATATGCATTCATAGCACTGAAGATCTGGTAGTAAAATTGGAGAAAAAAAATTGTAGGACCTAATTTGGCTTCATTTTATAGAGTGCATTTTGTCATTACTTGTTGATGTTATTTATCAACAGTTAAACGTAAAGAAATTCTAAGATTTTTTCAAACAAAAATGAAAGTAATTCGTAAAGAAAACATTTTGCGACGTATCAGTCAGATCAAGGAAGATCAATAAATGGAAGGGACACCTTTCCCGTACCCGCGTTCATGATAGGCGCAGCCATTTTAAAATAGGGCGTCTGTTTCTTAGCTCTTATTTTCTTATTGCATGCGTTGATGTTAGGTAATGAAAACACTTTTGATCTGATTGGATTTGATACTCATGACATTCGATTATGCGTGAATCACGTTCTCTGAAAAGGCGGTGCTGGTGAGAAGGCGGTGCTGGTAATTTGCCAGCACCGCCTTTTCTTGCTACAGAGTGATCCGTATTTGCCGATTGATGCGCTGTGTCATAAGGCTCCGATATTCCGTGTCTATTGAATAGGAAAAGAAACATAAATCGGAATAGCAAAACGGCACTGTCAGAGCCCTGGTCAGATCATCAAAGAGTAACCTTTTGAATGTTATTTACTTTAAATTCTGCACTTAGTCGCTAGGTTTGGATCACCTCTTTCATCTCATCGTTATTGTAGTTTTATTGAATTGGAAATAAAAATTTTAGATTGATTGATAAAATATCATTAGCTTGTTAGACATTTACTGTGCAATTAAACACAGCTTGATTTTATCCATTCCATCAAATCCCAATCTACTATCTTAATGCGAGCAATATTTGTGTGTATCATTATGACTTATAAACTACAAGTTGTTACAGGCAGTCGTAAACAGCTGGAAGCGAATTCTATTTCTGCTTGTATCAGTATGATGAAAGCCAAGTTTGAGGTCAAGATATTTGTAAAAAAATGTGATTAAAATTTTCAAGCCAAAATATGGAGACCTGCATCGGACGTTACACTTGTAGTCACACAAAACAAAAGAACACCCATGAAGTATTCGTCAAGAGAGCACTAAGATTGATAAGGAATTAAATCGCTAAACATTTTATTCAACAAATTATTGATATTGGGTTTGTATCATTGAGTTTCCTTTATGTGATGCAACATAATAACTTACCTTCCGATTCTCCTGGGATAGCAATATCAACTGCAAAACCAAAAAAAATATTCAGTTTAGTTTAAAATCTCAATTATTATTTTTTATTCGGGCTTGTTAACTCACTATCTCAGATATCATTTCGGACTCTACCCCTGATTTCCCATTTGATTTAGATTACCGAAAAATCTGAAGGCCCTTCTTCCGTGATCCTTTAGGCTACAATAATTTGGAAAATCAGAATTATATAACTACACCTTCAATTTAGTTAAAAGTGAGCTTGAAGCGCTTCGTGAATCTGGTCCCTGGTATTTAAAGAAACACAAGGACATTTTAAGAAAAATAGGCCATTATTTTTTAAACCTTTTTTCTTTTTTTTTTTAATATTTAGAATGCTTAGCCATATCAAATACACTTGAAGAGACTAAGATGAAAACGCTGTTTTTATGTGATAACAGGATAATTTAGAATTTTCTGTCGTGCACGACAGAAATCACGAAAGCAAATCCATGGGCCAATTATATAGCAAAAGTTTAAAACTTAATTTTTGGTTTTCTTGTCCGCTTGTTTGTCCAATAAACCTTCAAAACATCGGTAGGTGATCTAAAACCAATCAAGTGCAAATTTTGAGAATTTTTTATACACAGCAAATCTCCTCATGTTCCTTTAACAAATGACAGGAATTTGTTTACAAATACACACACAAACATACACAAAAACACATCACAAAAGAAAGTGAAATATATCCTTCCCATGAGTTACCCTATTTTAGATTTCCACTTACTCATAGTTGCCATGCACATATAGCCAGTCATGTGTGTACAACCAATGTCGTTCCATTTTGCAAGGAATCCCGATTCTATTTTGAGGTGTACACAATGTTCGTTGTTCAAATAATTATCGGGTTGGTTATTTGACCAATTAGTGAAATCCAGCTGTTATATTGTAGGAAAAAATAATATAGTGTCATTCAATATTTTGCAAAATAAAATATTCTTTATATTCGTATGAGACGAACAATTCAATATTCATAATTCACCCCAGTGAATAAGTTGTATCTGCAAATTTCAAAAATTTTGGATTTTACGGGTAAATCACTGATAGTGTCTTTAATTTCAGAGTACACGCTAACATTTATAATTGTTTATTGTTTATTTACACAAAATTAGTGGTCACATTATATTTTGCGACCAGGTCAGTTTGATATTAAAGAAAATCCATACATTGGATCATAATTAATTAAATGCAGTCCTTTTAAAAAGAACTTATTTTTTTCATTTCCGATATAAATCAACATTATTAGATTACTCTCCGTACCGGCGTTGTTCCATCTAGCCATTCCATAACACCATCAGTCTTTCTGTCATTCAAGCCTATCCAAAGTTGCATGCCCGCAGAGATTACAGCATCTGAAACAGTTTAACGTTCGTTTTAAAATAAATAACATTTTAAATGTTATGCTTTTAGAGTCAGAAACTTTAATCACCTCTGCAATAATAATTTATAAAAGTTTATTCTGTTTAAACATGGTCATCTTCCTAAGTACTTCAAAATCAGACTTAATACAAACCTTTTCCTCATCAATGATCATCATGTTCATTATTTTGCCTGCAGCTGTATCAAGATTGAGTTCCTTTCATTTTTAACTATAACATAAAGTTCATCAAAACCCCAAAATAGAATGCAAACCAGTTATAAATGTTAGGGTTAACACCATGGTGTTTTGAATCAATCCCATGATGCGTAGCAATGTGCCTATACTGTACTGTATTAAACACATGTCAGTACTTGGAGATAAAAAGTGTTCCAAAAGATTAAGAACCACAAGACATTTCATAATCATGCTAAAAATTCCCTAAGTACTAACGCTTTGTGGGCTAAAATGGGCGTTAACGTCAGTGTTTCATGTATTAAGAATAGGATTTTTATGAGATCACATGACCCTATCGAGGTGAAATTTCCCAAAACTGTTGCATTGTGGGATTCAAAACTCAAAACACCCTCTGGGTTAACACTTAACACTATATATGAAACAGCCAGTGTTACCTGTATGAAAGCTTTGTTCATCATCATTACGAATTATTGTTAGCATTGTCCCTTTGGCTTCACAAGCCGCTTCAGCATCGGCATATGTAACCATATCTGTGCTGACATGATAACAATAGATATCTCTGGCAAGGAATCCAGGAGGACACGGTCCTGAAACAAATGGGATAAACAATCAAGCTAAAATGTCAAGTTCATATGTTTTTACTTTATTGTTAGGCCTACACGACAATTCAGAAAACTTATACCGTCAGGTTCATTCAGAAAAGTACGTTCAGTTTATACCATAGATAAATTGAGAACGCAATAGACATAAATCGGAACAAGCACCTTTAAAATGATGGAATTTAGATATCATTTTGACCTTCTATTTATCTGATAATGTGTTAGGCGATTTCCAAGTATAATTATAATTACAAAAGAGGTAAAGTATAAATGCTCTTTATTACTGTTAATGTGGTTTTCATAATCTGTAGAAGCTTGCGAATTCTAGGATTTTAGTTACAAATTTGCTTCATATCGGATTACCATATTTTAATCAACATGCAGACATGTATATAAGTCTGTTAGACCATTCAAATTGAAAAAAGAATTAAGCATAGCATCCTCTTTCCTAATCTATAGTCTATGTCTATAGTGGAACATGAATGGCATTTCTCCAGATCATAGTGTAATGCCACGAAAATTATCGGTAACTCAGAAACGATTACTTCACATTCCTTAAGTACTAGTGGTAGAATCATTTTAAAGTGGACGTGGAAGCAAGAAGCAGTACAAATAGTATGATGACCTGATAGTTAGTGTGATCGACCATATTTTGCATTTTGGGGAGGTTTTTAGCTGTTTTTTGTTCACAACGTCAAAAACGCTTCCCGTGCCCTAATGGTATAATAAGAATAATAAACTTTCTTATAAACGTGAAACTATAACAATTCAAGCCTTTCTATACACTTAGTGCTGGTTTCACTGGTAAAATGGAATAGGCCTACATAGCGACAGGAACCGGTGTGAAAGTAATCATAGTCTGCTGGGAGCCACAGTCCGGGCTCCATAGATGACAACGAAATAAAGCGTGACACTAATGTTGCGTGAAGAGTCAACTTAATCGAGTGTCCTATTCTTTACCGTTGTAGCCGGACTGTGAGTACGGCGGACTATAATTACTTCTACACCGGTGTAGAAGTAACCATTGTCCGGCGTACTCATAGTCCGGGAACAATGGTGAACAATAGGGCAATCGATTCAGTTGACTCTTTACGCAACATTAGTTTCACGCTTTATTCCGTTATCGTCTATGGAGCCTCGGACTATGAGTCCCACCGGACTATATCTGCTTTCACACCGGGTTCGAAACAGTGTAGATTTGTATGCAATTCAATGCACTCCGGTTAGTTCGAGTTCGGTTTAATGATTTTTAAAAGTCTAAAATCGTACTTGATATTTTCTTATGTTATTAAACCGTTAACAGTGTATGCTATGTATGTGTTTTCATGCCATGTTTGAAATGAAAAACATAAAATAATCTCTTCCAGATTGTTACAAATAACAGAGCTGTCGCTCTTTCCATTTCAATTTAGGAACACTTGGATTCACACAGTGACCACATTATTGCTGTGGTTGGCTATTTTATTGATTCATTAGATGTGCTCACTATATCCATAATATAATTATAAAGAAATGAAAACAGTTATCTAGTCTACCTACCCCTTGGTTTCTTGCAGATATACCCTGCAGTAACGGAGCATAGGTCATCAGTCCATTGACCTGGTTCGTTGGTGTCTCGCATATATACACAGTCTTCTTCAGTTGTCAACAAATCTGGTTGACTAGCACCCCAATTTGTGAAGGTAACCTACAGGAAAAACATCGCAAATATAAGAGAAGTCCGCCAAGACTTTCAAAATATTAAATGCAGTAGCCCCTGGTTCAAAATGCCCAACACCCCTCCATCTCCGTGTCTTTTTTCTTGGGCTGCTGCACCGAAATTCTGGGCTCTGCCAAAACACCCGGTGTTAGAAGCCGGAAGGTTAAAAATATATATAATCATAAAATAAATAAACTCCATTTGATTCCATTCTTGATTTAAAATATAATTAATGAGGAAAGTAGTATTGAAATGAGAGGAATTTCCGAACCATGGTTTGCCTCATGCAATTGTTTACCAACCTGTGATCCATCGAGGAATTGCATAGTACCCTCGTTTTCTATGTCGTCCAAACCTATCCAGAGTTTTGCTGCTGTCTTTTCAACAAATCCTGTTGAAATAATTAATAATAATGATATTTAATATTTATCGTGCGAATCCAAATCCATATAACGCTACAGGCGTAAAATACAGAGCGAACAACGATACAATAAATCATATTTAAATTAAATTAACAAAAAGCTATTATTGGACAACGTTGATACCTATGGCGAAGAATGGAGACCATGTGACATTGTTTACGTGGTTTATTTATAAGAAAATCAGCGCGTGGTGCCTCAAACGGATAAGCTGTGACAATGTGAGAGAAACAAAAATGTGGAAATGCATTTTTAGCTTATAAATCATTGCTAAGTATGTATAATTCCATATAACTATTTTAAAGGGATAAGCAGCGATTCGCTGAACCGAAACATCGAAAAAATCATCAAAATCCGTATTTTAGTATCTTTGTTACTGGCATAGATGTGCTAACATAACCTGCAAGTAGTTATATGGAATTCTACATATAGTTATTTTTGATTTATAAGTTAAAAAACGCATTTCCACATTATCTCGCATTATCGCTGCGTATCCCTTTAATGTAGGAACAAAAACGCCAAATAGTGAAAAAATACATCGGTCCTCGGACCGCATGTGTCGCCTGCCGTCGCGGTTTGTAATGATAGGTCTCATATGACCTTTGACCTTGGCATGTGACCTTTGACGGCATCAACAAATGAGGGATCCAATGTTGCACCTATGACTCAAGTTTGGTTCCAATTGAACTTCAACTTTTCAATTTAGGTCAATTTTACATTTTCAGCCTCTTACAACTTGACCTCACATGACCTTTGACCTTGGGATGTGACCTTTGGCCTCATCAGCAAATGCGGGATCCCATGTTGCATCTATGATTCAAGTTTGGTTTAAATCCATTAAAGTATGTGGATAATACAGGCAAATGTTAACCCTTTTTCACAACAGACAACAACAACAGACATCAACAACAGACTACAGTCGGCAAAGTGATCCCTATGTGTCTTCCTGCCTTAAGGCAGGCGACACAACCGACACAAAACAATGGAGTATTTGAGGAAATTTGTCATACCGTCTCCCGCTAATAGACATATAGCGATGGTCTCTTAAAATCTACACTAAATAGTTGATTGTTGTTTACACCAGTACAGAATAAACAAAGATAAATGTTTGTGTTTGAGGTGAAACTGTAAAGGTCATGATGCACAATATTACGCTTATAATTCTGGGATGTTCACAGAGAAAGGCTTTTTTTAATCTCAAATCGGATTTCTTTATACGCACGTATAGAAATTACAGAATCAGATAAAAAGTACTTTAATACACATATTTCAAGCCAAGCACTTTCAGGTTATGTTACCACATCCATATTAGTAACAAAAATACAAAAATACGAATTTTGATGATGTTTCGGATCAGTAAATCGCTGCTTAACCCTAAACCTTGAAAACATTTTGGATTGTGCAGTCCTCAATTAAGAGGGTTTGAAAAGCCCAAGTCCTAAATGGTGACAAAGATAAACCTAATAATTTAATTTTGCAATTACCATAAGATAATAATCATTGTGTCCTAGTAACGCTGAATTCAAATATTCCCTGCTATCAACTGAATGCAACATCAACAAGACGTCAATACAGATAGTTGGATAGACATGAATAATAGAGATAACTAGCCATGTAGACAGCTAGATTAATTAATAGATTAATTAATAGATAGACAGATATATTACACAGCAATCCCGAATGAACTAGAATCGGTAACTATGTAATATACCACCGCTCCCAATAACCTGATGCAGCTCCAGAGTGATAGAAGTCATTTTAAGGAATGACAGAAAGCTGAAAGCTTACGAGTTAGATATGCTTGTTCCTCTTGACTGGTAACACTAGTAAGGATGGAGTTGAATTTCTGGCATGTAGCTGTAGCCTCGCTGTATGTAACTGTCTCAGTATTCACAAAGTAACAGAAATCCCCGTTGCGTTCCCAACTAGATGGACATGCCACTGTATGTTTTAGATTACAAAATATATAGTTATTTTTCTGAACGAATTACAAGTTTGCAAAGAGTACTTCAGGTATTGCCTATTTTAAACCTACGAACTACAAACATATAAAGACTATAATAATTAATGAGAGTATAATAACGTAGCATTATTGATCGCAAAAAATATTATGGATAGGACTCGAACCCCAACGTCCCGTTTATAGATCTCGGGCGAGCTAATCCATTGCGCCACACCAAAAAGTGATGGGTCTGCTCCAGTTTTTACAAGTCATCATCGCGTTCAGAGCGTAATGCCGTTCATAACAAGAGTTGAACAATCAACTCGAAACAACAATGAGAGAAATTGGAAACTTAGACATCTATAAGCTCACGTTCGCCATTTTCCCTATCTCCATCTCCTTCGATCATGTCATCCTATTTTATTTATTTGACATTATTTCCTTGATCGTATATACACCGACTATACATTGACTATAGAACTATTGCAAGGCAAAGGGGCGCGGCGGCAGGTTCATCTAGGATTACGTTATAATAATACGTCAATTACAAATTAACAGAGAGTTATTTAAATTTTAACTTACATATGGGCATTTTGCATATATATCCTCCATTGTCGCCACATCCCCCGTCATTCCATTTACCAAAACTTTCATCTGTGGCATACATTTGTACACAATCTTCATCGCCTTCATTATTAGGCTCGTCAGTGTCCCAATTTTGGAAATCCATCTGTAAACAGAAATATTACACGTCTTTCAATATATTTGACACTGGCAGGTCACAGGAAACATACTGGTTTGGATCTATCAAACTTAAGGAGAGCAAGATACGTCAAAAAATGAATCGCATATCTTTTAAATACACGAGGGCAGTGGCGGATGCAGCCCGACATGGGAGGGCATTAGCAGGAAAGGTAATGATATGACAGCGAGGGGTGGGGGAAGAGGGGCATTTATAGCTGGTTGCAAATAGTCATGACCTAAGCGGGATGGGCGTAGAATTCTTGCAATATTTGCTTTTTAATGAAATGCAATTTCATAGTGGTTTCAGAGAAAGTTCATAGCTTAAATTTGGTAGAACCGTTTGAATCAACTTTAAAAATAAAAAAAAACAATTTGATGAAATAAAATATTAATAGCAAGTTATAATAGTAATATTTGGGGGCGTGCAAACAGGATAACTGTTGGTGGGGAGAGTGTGTCAGGGCTGTACACTCAAGGGTTCTCAATTGGAATAAGTATGTGTTCAGACGTTTTGGTTTAAACACGTTCAGGTTTTCGATTAATGAAAAACTTAGGGTTGAACTCTACCTGATTTCCATTTGTGTATGTGTAGGTTCCTTCAGTCTCCATATCGTTCAGCCCAATCCATACATATTTGTTATCAGAGTTGCGGATGAGAACTGTTGGAAAACATCGCATTAAAACTTATTACATTTAAAGATTTTAGAAAGGTAGATATAAAATTCTCATGGCAAAATCGGGTACGCTTGTGCCCAAGGAACTCATTCAGGCATTATAACATGCAGCAAAATGTGATTATTTTGTTCCTTACTCATAACATATTATTGCCGACGTTTTGTATCACTTGATGGTTTCTTGCGATTATTGTCTCTAGTTACACCAAATCCAGATTTCAACATTAAACAGGATGATGTGTGGTAACCTCCCGTTACTTAGAAACGTGTATCACAAAAAATGTATATTTTGCAATGTGTTATCTTATGAGCTAGGCCAAAACAACCTTCAGGTCGAACCATAACCTACTCGAAGTGATGATGGCTCTTAAAACAATTTATTTCCACTCTGGGAGTGTTTTGTGTTTTAGCTTTCAAAGAGAATTTAAATTATTACACCACATGAATATTCATGAACAAAATCATGCTATTTCATTGGCTGATTCCAATGACGCGTGATACTTCCCTAGGAAAATAGCCTTTGAACTGTTTCCTTACAACCTCGTCCCCAGAGTCATTGAGGTGTAATAAAACAAAATACTACATGTTTATGTCGGGAAAATAGGGCACACTCTTTTCCCTTGGTACTGGCTACAGGCATATCACCGCGAACCCGACCCTGATAGGCCCGTTCCAGTACCTGTGGAAATTAGTTTGTCCTATTTACCCTTTAACCATGTAGTATTTATATAGTGTTAAAAGGCAATTGTTGTTTAGATTTCACCATAAGGATAATATTATTATGTAAGATAATTTATATAAAAAACCATTTCTCAATTCGCTTCATTAAAGGCCGACCCATATGGAACGATAGTTGTCCAAAAATTCGATAAACCCAGTTTACCGACGATAAACCAGGTTTTTCACCGATTATCCTGGCTCATCGAATTGATAAACCTATTTTTTTTCAACAACAACCCTACGTAGGTTGCCGGTTCGAATCCGGCCAAGCACACATAGGCTTTTTTCAACACTTGTGTGCACTGGACATTTCCAGGAAAATTTCAACAACCCCCAATATCGGTTGATAAACCTAGCTAATCAACCGAAATTTGGTAAACCTATACTTTATCGAATTGAAAAACTAGGTTTATCAATCGAGAAACTATGTTTGTCAAAAACCATGATATCGGTCGATATTGATGCTTTTGAATAAACAGGTTTATCATATTTGATAATCCTGGTTTATCGAATTGAGAATATAGGATTATCAAAATCAAAATTTACCGTTTTATAAAAAAAAACCCGCTATATAAGTTGATATTCTGGGTTCTGATAAACCAGGATTATCAAATTTGATAACCCTAATCGATCGAATTGAAAATCTATGTTTATCAAATCGAAAAATCGGGGAAAAAAATATGATATCGGAAGATATTCAGGGTTTTGATAAGCCTGGATAATCAAATCTGTTTACGAAGGACATCGATTTGAGCTCCGCTATTTCACACAGTGGTTAGTAAGTGGACAAGCTGCTAAGATCACAAACAGTTAATTTTCTCTTGCTTACATTCATGAAACTTCTGTTCTCCTAGACTGTGCATGCTAGTAAGCGTTGCCCCGTGATCTCGGCACATTGTATCAGCATCAGTAAACGTGACTTGAGTCTCACTCATCATGTAGCAGAACCCACCGTATCTCGTCCAACCAGGCAAACAATAACCTTGCAATGCAATAAAAAAAAAACAAGCTTAAAATTTAGCCTACAAAGGCATATTCTGATTATGTGCCATATTTTTTATTTAGATATTCAAATAGCACGTTTATAGTTTATGTTATGTCCACAGCACAATCTCAACAATTAAACAAATTAGGAAAAGTAATAATAATAATGAATAATAAGAAGCATTAATATAGCGCTCTACAAAGAACTCAGGCTTTACAGATGTACAATGCAACTTAGAGGCAGCAGCTACTACAGCGCCAATTGCAACATAACACAAAACACGACACCGAAACCACATAAATTAAACTAGGGGCAAGGAAAGGGAGAAGTCCAGAAGGGGAAGGAAGTCCAGATTATAGGACCAATATTATACAAATTTTTTGCCGAAAAGGTCCCATAGCTTATACCAGAGATGCAAATTGTGGGCCAATTTTTTGCAAAATTGGGCCTTCAAAAATCTGGACCTATTTACATAAGGGGAAATGGGCTCAATTTTTAAAAATTTTTGGCTTCCAATTGAGAAAATTGTTTGTTTTTGTGACTTTTTTTTTCTTTGACCCTAATTCAACAAATGGAACATTTGAAAAAAAAACACATTACCAGTGGCGTAGCCAGGTGGGCAGAGGGGGCAGAATGCCCCCTCTGAAAAACATATTTGAGCGGGAAAATCGGAAATAAAAAAACACGGATATTCATGTTAAATCAGCCCCTTGCGGATTCTTTTGCCTGCGAACGGGAAATTTTGCTTTGGATCGGGAATTTGTTGACCTACGGAAATTGCCCCTTAGAACCACCGGGCTGGCTACGCGCCTTGCAAATACCCATTACATACCAAATCGCTTAAAAAGGGACACAAACGAGACGGTTTCCTATTTCCCAGAATCAGTGTAAGGTGACCTGATGAAATCTCCACAAGCTCCCTCAAGTAAGCATGCCGTTATCGAAGTTCAAAATGTCAGTTAGTCTCGTACCAGTACCTGTGGAACATATGTCAATACTGCCGTATACGTACCGTTGGGACACCCATCAAGAGGGGAACGAGACTAAATTTCAGGAGAGTCGACTTGTGTGCGCTGCCACCCTGCGTTGGTGTGATACTCGAATAAAACTTGGATGAAGCGTGCAACCAGGATGTCTATTAGAAGAAGCACCAGGTTGCCCTGCACCATTGGAAAATTTGAGTTAATGACGGTCTCAGGTAATATGACATGAAAGCACGTTATTGAGAATGTCGGAAATCCAAGTAGTCTGAATGCATTCCATCAAGGCAACATATTTTAAGACGACACCTAATTCTAAATGTGAAATATGGAAAACTTACTAAAGGAATGAGGACTTGTTTCCTCGGGCAGACTCTCGTCTGGTTTGACTTCAATCTTTTCAGGTACTTCCGTTGACAAATCAACTGCAGTGATAAAGAAAACACAATAGCATCAACTACAGTAATAAACAAAACACAATCAATAGGTATCATGAGTACAAAATCGTTCATATCGGTGGTAAGAACATGACGACCCCAAGTTAGTGATGTAGTCAAACTAGTTCGGAGACTATCAGTATCTGAATACCAAGACCGAGACCATGACTGACAGTATTACTTCACTCGTACTATAGTAATACCTTATGGTTTTTGAGGCTGCTTCACTCTAAGAAATAAAGGTTCAACATAGAACCCTTTTTTGTCCTGTATTTTTCACCCTAAGCACTGCTAAGGTTCTGTAAAGAACCTTAAAAAGTTCTCTGAAGAACCTTCAAAATTTAAATAGGCCTAGAAAAGTTCTTTTGGTATGTGCTCGCATATATTTTGAAAGGTTAAGCAACATGAAAGGCAGTGATAACCCTTTGCTTCAAAATAATTTCATGGCCCTGAAAAATATTTTTTTTTCTGTTTTACTAAGAACCTTCCGCAGTCCTCAGAAGTATGCTTTATTAACATGCATTTAAGGGTTCCTAGAGTTTAAGGTTCAACAAAGAACCATTTTCTTGGCTACAGAACCTTTTTTGGTTCTATAAAGAACCCCGCGAAGATTTGTTAGGGTTCTTAATATAACCAAAAAAGGTTCTGTAGCCAAGGAAATGGTTCTTTGTAGAACCTAAAACTCTAGGAACCCTAAAATGTATGTTAACAAAGAACCATTCAAAGGTTCTTGGTAGAACAGAAAGAAATTATTTTTATTTTGCCACACAAATATTTTAGAACCAAAGGGTCATCACTGCCTTTCAAATTGCTTAACTTTTCCAAACGTATGTACACATATGCAAAAAGAACATTCCTAGGCCTATTCAAATTTTGAAGGTTCTTCATAGAACTTTTAAGGTTCTTTATAGAACCTTAACAGTGCTTAGGGTGAAAAATACAGGACAAAAAAGGTTCTATGTTGAATCTTTATTTCTTAGAGTGAATTGCAATACACGTTAGTACTTTTGCGTTATGCTATAAATTTAATCTGTCTCTGAAGTATATTTCTTGCATATAATCTGCTTATCACCATGTATAAGAATTCAAAAGCTTACATCTACTGTAAATATGTAGTTTAAGAACTTATTAATGTCAGAAAATGTCAACAAAAAGCTACAAAATTCTACGTCATGTTTCAGATACCAACTCACCTGTTTTATTACAATATCAATCATACATTCACAAAAACAAACAACAAAATTATTATATAGAACCAATCGTTAAAAGATTATTTAATGATCACACTGAAAACTTAAAACAGCATTCAAAGTTGACATATGAAAACATTTCTGCTGAGACCCGACATTTTTATAACATTTTCGACTACTAATTCATCTCCAAATATTTAGTGTTTGCTATGGGTATGAATCCTTTACACGAAGCTGGACGGCAAAGGATGCTGGAGATCATGAGCCTATATCAGTAAAATAGAAGACTCTTGGTTCCAGTCACCGGGGGCGTTTTATTTCAAGAGTAAAAAGCAGTCAATATTCCAAACTATTAATACAAATTCTTTCCTTGTCCATTATAAAACATACGATAGCGCCACCACCGTGATTTGCGATCCATCGAATAAAAATCGGAATCAACAGTGGGGCTATTTTTAAGATTGATATCACATTTTTTTGGCCGGATATTATTCCAAAGTCCTGATTAACGGCAAGATGAAATAACATGTATAATGTACGGGCATTTTCCCGTTAATCCACGGTTTCCCGTACCTTTCTCGAGATTACGGGTAATTATACAATGTTCTTAAAATTGCGGTTGTTTTTCTTAGAGTGCACGCGTGATGGGACAAACGGTCGCATTTGCCAGAGTAATACACAATTTGACAAAAAATATAAATTTACGGTATTATTATATCATGAAATATGCCTGTAACAGATGCTAAAGTTCGATTCGACAACTTTTGAAAAGGCTGAACGAAAAAAAATGTAACAGGACATACTGTGCGATTGAGAGGAAAGGGCATCCGGTCAATTATCTTTTGCTCCAATAAATCCTCGCACAGCAGTATTGCTGAGTGTGAGGTGTATGGTGTATCCGGCCACCCCCGTTAGCGGGGACAAAACCGGATTTAAAACTTAGGTTTAACTAACTAACTAGCATACCCATTGGCATTTTGCACATGTAACCATATTCTTCTGAGCATATTTTGTCATCCCATTGGCCTGCTTCGTTCTTATCTCTCAGACCTACACAGTCTTCACCTGGCGTGTTATCATTAGGCTCACCATCACCCCAATTAGTGTATGTAACCTGTTAGGCAGAAACAAAGAAACAGATGCCATCATTGTAGTTTGCTTGCATGTACGCTTTATAGCTTTGAGTTGTTTTAGTTTAATCTAAACCAGCGGCAACGTTTTGGAAATCAAAATTAGTTTACTTATTTGTTCGGTAATATAAATACCAGGACCATCATTTTTTGTGCCAAAAATGGACCCATAGCTATACCAGAGATACAAATACTGGGCCAAATTTAACACAAATTTCCCATTTTTTCTCAAAATTTTGACATTTTAAGCAAATTTGGACAATTTTAACTTCATTTTGAAAAAAAGACGACCCACTGGTATACCAAATTTGGCAAGAAAAAAGGTCATTGATATACCAGAAGGCTGAAAATAAGATCGATGCTTGTGGTGCGTCCCCGTATGGTCATTTGTGTTGAGTACCTCCCTCCCCGGGGTTGTGGCCCATGATGGCCCATTTGAGCAACAGTTCTATTCAATGAGAAAGACATGCGTTATAACATATGACGACATGTACGCATCACCAGGAATCGGAAAATATATAATTTGGCATATCTGTGATGCTCAGTTACAGAGCTAGAGATATGGTCAAAAATGTGATGAATTTCAGTGAACTTTTGATTGGTCATTGTACAGGGGCAAAATTTTCAAAATGCTTCAGTGTAGTGGTATTAATAACATGTTAATATTTATTGTCAATTTTAATGTGTGGGGGTATGTATCTTGTAAGCCATTTTGTTATTCTACCATCTAAACACACAAAAAAACAGGAAAGACGTATTGGTAGAAACCGATAGACTAGAAATATGTACGGAATGACTGGAGAATAAGCTACTCAATGACAAAATAACACAGAAATATAATAAGCACGCATATCGTGAAGTACATTACTTGTAAACGACAATTATTTCGGTATCCTTTTTGTTACCTCTGTTCCGTCTATCCAAATCATTGTTCCCTCTGTCTCCTTGTCATTCATTCCAATCCACAGTGGTTTTCCTGCTTCTGTGACTTTATCTGTATGAAATAAAGTCAAACACAGGTGTATTTAAAAATAAGTCATTATTTTCCATACAAATACAATATGATGTAGTCATATACGACAAAGGATGTACTTCTCCCTATTCCCCGGACATAGAACCAGGGGATCGTACAGAAAGTTGTAACGCTGATTCAGTATAGTTTTATATTTTACAACATTTAAATAATGTTCTACAATTATAATATCATTCATTGTAATAGCAAATTAGAGTTATTACTTATTATACTCTGTTCGTAGGATGGTGCTCTCTTTCAAAAGTTAAAGATACTTAAACAATCGGCATTCGACAATGTTCGATTTAAGGTTCGTACACTCTAAAAATATTTACTCCATGTTGATTAAGGGAACAATAACTCTTCGGTGTTCGTTCGAGGTAAAACCTTTACGCTTTGCATAAGGTTAACTCAACTTTGACTAAAAGTTTACTCAGCAGAAAGATTTGTTGAGAATCAACATTGAATAAAATTTTTAATCAACATCCTTTATTTTGTCTGTTTTTATTACACATGAAGTAAACTGACCAGTGTGCCAAAATTGCTCATCGGCGCTCTTGATACTAGTAAGACTCGATCCGACATCCACGCACGCCGTCTTGGCAGCTTCATAAGTTCTTTCTTCAGTGTAAACTTTATAACAAGAAGTGTCTCTCATTATCCATCCTGGCAGACACGGAGCTGAGCAAAAACAAAAGAGAAAGAGAAAGAAAGTTAAGCAAACAAAATGTATTTTTCTCAAGCAATGAGACCTATCGTTAAGCAATATTTAAACATCTTGTTGTTCAATGGAAAAGTTCGATCCCTTTCGAAAAGTAATATTTTCTGAACACCATAGACCACAAATCAGTTTTGACATACACAACACCATTATTTGTGTCGTAAGAGTTTGTATTGAATTGAAGTGTGCCTAATAAAACAGCAAGTCTATGAACTTGCATGCACAAATGCACATATATGCACATATATATGCCTATTTATTATCTGCAAAAGTCATGTATAGCCGGCATTTGAGAGAGTATTCCAAATAAGTTTACAAAATGCGCGAAAATCACTGTCCAAATGATGGTGGTTGGTGGTGGATGGTGTTGGTCCGTTAGTTCAAGATTTCAAGATGAATAAATAGACTGCGGAGATGGTAATGATTTAGGTCTAATCGAAGTAGACTAGTGGCGACTGTATTTGTGCAAGATACATTGTGTTTGCCTGTGTGCGCGGTTGTATCTGTGTGTGGGGGTGTACGTGTGTGTGTGTGTGGTGTGTGTGTGTGCGTGTGCGTGCGTGTGTGTGTGCGCGCGTGTGTATATTTGTGTGTGCAAGAACGCGCCCCTGCTTGCGAGTGAGCCATACAAAGCCTAGTTTACCTTTAGGTTTTTTGCAGATATATCCATAGGTATCATCGCACTCATTATCATTCCAAGTTCCTGGTAAATCACGATCATTGCTGGTGTATAGATGAACGCAGTCCTCCGTGCCTTCGTGATCGTCCGGTTGCCCATCAGCCCAGTTATCATAGTCAAGCTACAGTGTTTGGTGTATTGTTGAAATGAATCGGGGAAAAATCAAGCAACATTTTTTTTAAAAATCAGAAACCAAAGTTATACAAGACAAAGGACATTAAAACAAAGCAGAAATTTACGGTGCTAATCCTAGCGTTACATTGTAAGGTCTACTGAATGTCACGTTAACGTTTTGTTCTTCAATCTCAAACTATTTTTATATAATACACATAGCAAGCATTACCTGTGTCCCACATAGGTAGCGCATTGTACCTTCTTCCTCGATATCATTTAGTCCTATCCATAGACGCATACCGGTGTTGACAGCAGCAGCTACAAGAAAAATGTATCATAGCAACCAAATGAACAATGTTTAAATACAGAAATAGTTTTGTAGATCTGTAAACATGCAATAATACGCATGGTTTAAAACCCAATTCAATTACGAGGATGAGTCCTAATAAGAAACGAACCCGGGCAGCATGCTCGCCCCATCACCGAAAGGTTTGAGATGTATCTCTGCGCCTAACCGTTTGAGAATGCCCCTATTAATATTACCCTGAACTTACCCTCGCCCGAAGGGGATGGGATAGACATAATTATGTTAGGCATCGAGTGCCCTCCAATGAACCCCATTTTGGGGTCAGAATTAAAGATCTTATATTTTATATTGCTGTCATAAAAACCTCTCAATTTTCACTACACTCAACAATACATGTAGTTCTATAATTTGCAAAAAAAGTACAAAAATTGTCAGATCACTAAAATTTTAGTTATAAATGGGCCAATTTCGATTTTAAAAAAATGCATTGAATCCCTTGGAGGAAACCTAATGAAAGACCATCCAATTCAACTAGTTATCACAAAAACCTTAATTTTTGTTATCTAAGGGCCCTTATTTTCGCGTGTGTCATGCCAAAGATAGATCCCATGTTGAAAGTTCGGTAGGCAGCCGTACTGATGATACCAAGTTATGACAAAATGAAGCACTAACATCACTGAACCCTGAATAAAAGAATTTGTCTAATTTATGTCCTCCTGGAACATTATCGTATTAAATTTGGTATGGAACTTGAAATAACGTTTTATGAGTAAATTAACTATTTCAACTTTTTGGCAAGACTATCAAAAACAAATTGACGCGTTGGGACAATAACTTGCGCTTTCAATACATTCTACTCTCTAAATGTAAATAGAACGAAAAAGAGTGTAAACCACTCAAAAATAGTTGCATGTGTTGGTTAATTCACTTCAAAAAAGAGAGAAATTCACTGAAAACGTAACTCCAAAAAGAGTAAAAAAAGAGGTGAAGGGAACACCACTCTAAAATGTGTGGTCCTCCATTTAACTCGTTTGAAGAGTGGACATTCACTCGCTTAAGATTCACTCTGTGTTTTAATCTTTTACATTAGAGAGTAATACAGGCATATTATAGTGTGAGTGCTGAGTACTAAAATCATATCCAAAACATTAAGCGTCCGAAAGAGATCAATCAAAGGGCATTTTCTTTTTAGCATTTCTTGTAAATTACAAGTGACTTTATATACTTTATAGAGGAAAAAAAAATCGTTCACATTTGATCGTTTCTTCAACTATACTTTTAGGGTGTAGGGTGGATTCTTTTTTTATTCTATTCAAAGTTTTCCATTTAGTAAGTTACCTGGTAAAGTTGACTGCTGTCTGCACTGTGGAATAATGGCTAGTTTGGCGTTATATCCTTAAAATGCTGTTTTCTTCATCATTAAGTGGCTTGTTCAGTTTCCACCATGTAACAAAAGTCACCGATTCCGTCAAGCCAATAGGACACGGACCCTTTAAATAAAAGGTTAATCTACGGACTATGTAAAATGACACATTAACGAAGGTCTTTGCTGATATACAGATAAGTAGATACTTTACTGGCTAGTCTTATTCGATCTTGTATTTAAACTAAATTAAGAGCAACCACAAGTTACCAAAGGCTTAAAGGCTGCTCAGAGATTTCTCAAGGACAACGCCCTAAATTTTCTTTAAAAATCGTGTTTTTTGCATATACATAATGCCTCTCCACATAATAATCACTGAAATAGCTAAACTCAAGTCAGTGTCCTTTCTATAGAAAATCACAACTTTGTAACAAAATTCCGGATCCGGATATTTTTTATAAAGAGTATCTTATAGTGCTGTTACATAAAAACGAAAAATCCGATTCATCTCAAACTTTGGAATCGATCATTAGTATTAGTTCTTGACAATCTTTAATTAATGCACGAAAATTCACTTATCACCTGACGTGAATGGATTAATTAACCGACTTTGCCTGACAATCTAGGGTCTATGATATAAGAACTTTATTAAGCACATCCCTGGACCATATCCTACTTACTAACAAGTACTACAAAATGAACACCAAGATAAACGAGAGCAATACAATATCTGACTTACTTATTGGTTTCTTGCATATGAAGCCACAGTGTTTGGGGCATCTAGCATCGAACCACTGTCCCATCTCCTCTTCGTCTTCTGCTGCACCAGCTTTCATGTAAACACAATCGCTATTCCAGACATTATCTGGCTGCTTGGTAGCCCAATTTTGGTAGTCCAATTCACCGAGCTGTAATGAGATTGATTAATATTCTGTTATCATCAAAGGGGTGAACTGGGACATGTCAGTGATGAGTCACTTTCAATCATGCTTAGAGATGGGTGACCAGATCATGATCCAATTTTTTCATAATCCCCCTGTCATAAACTACAGTGTCCGCGTGACTGAGTGTCCTACCACCCATCTGTCTATTGTGTTCGCCATTGAGTTCCGTATGCATCGTTTGTTTCAGCACTGTACCCAAATTGCCTCGTATACAAGGTCACGGTTTATTCCGTACATGTTTGCTATGGTAGCTAGGACACTCTCTCATGGGGACACTCAGTTTCTTTACACCCCCACCCCATGGAAGCATATTGCCCAAAACGTCTGATTACAAATTTTGAGTTACAACGGTCCAGCCGTTTAGATAGTTGAAATGTAAATTGGCCTACAGGACAGTGTGCGTGAATTAATGTGGTCGACCACATTGGAGACGTTTTTGTTTATAACACCAAAAGGAAACATTTCCTAAACCTTAAATTTTACTGGAGTAATGAAAAGGTATGTACTTCCTATACCAAAATCTCGGTTTTGATGGATTAAAGTGAGGAGGATGGGATGTCAATCGTATCGCCCGCCTTTAAATAAGGCGGGAAATATCAATATAATTATATTCTCAATCATTGCTGATATATTACTGCACCCAAAAATCAGTCAGAAAATATAATCTTCTGAAATTTTGAAAACCATTTTTGTGTTTTGTTTGTTTGTTTGTTTGTTTGCTTATTTGTTTGCCATTAAATTCGGGTAAGTGGTTCGAGGATGATAATCAAGTAATTTACATGGTTTTTTTTTTTGTTTTTTTTTTGTAAAAGAGCGATTTTTCAAAGTCAATTCCAGTCAAACATACCAGAAATCGAGCACAATATATATCTTCAATAATACTTACGAGTGCGCCATCAATCCACTGGAATGTGCCTTCGGTAGTTCGATCACTAAGTCCAATCCAAACATTATCCACATCAGAATCACGAATCAATGCTGCGATATTATAAACCAACACAATTTAACAAATGTTTCAAAGTAATAATGGATGGAATACAATACTAGAAAAACGGCGCTTCTCGTTTAAGACGTTTTAAGCCTCAAAATAATGGTACCATTAGAAACATTTTTCGTTACGAAATATTATTTACATGTCAAAAGCATTGAAAATACACATAAAATATTGGCATTGATAAAAAACAATGAACTCGGTTCTTACATGTATGGAATTTCTGTTCACCCTCACTGTAGATAGACGTGAGTTGGCCACCATGATCGGAACATTGAGTTTGAGCTCCATTAAATGTGACCTGGTCTGTATTTAACATGTAGCAGAAGGCGCCGTATCTTATCCATCCAGTCGGGCAATATACGCCGCCGTCTATAAAGAAATGGCAAAGTCGCAAAGAAAATTGGATTAAAAAGACAGTATAACATATTTATCATTTTTCTTTATCTATCATAATTTTGCATTATATGCAACTAACAACAAAATTATGGATTCGGAATATGATATGGTCAATAAGATTGTTCCTGGAGGTTGGATTATACACCAAAGGTTGTGGGTTCAAGCCACGCTATGACCAATGTGTTTCGCACTTGACTAAGGCGCCTTACCCCAATTGAGCTATGTGAGCCCGTAGAAATCAACAAAGGACGCTCAAAAGTGCGCTAGCGCAAACCGCAGTTTTCCTCAAAGTACGCTCGCGCACTTCGGTAAAATGTAAAGTGTGCGCTACGTTCACTTCGGGGAAATGTCAAAAGTGCGCTAAGCTCACTTCTAGGAATTATCCAAAGTACGCGAAATGGAAGATGTGCGCACTTCTGTATTTTTCATAAAGTGCGCTTAAAAATTGAAATAATCATCATTTCCTCTTCAGCCGGTCTCACCAAAACATTAATTGAAAACTGGGTTAAAACTGGGTTAAGACAGTATGATAAAACAAAGTATCATGGGCCCAGTCCAGGGTTCTCGGCTTCAGGTTTCAAAAAGAAGAGACGGCGAGTAGGAGCTAGGAATGGAAGCAAAAACATTAAAGTCACCACCATGGTTTCCATGGAAAGAAATCCAAAATCGCGCAGAAACCATGGAGACTTTAAAAGTGCCCATGGATGGTTTCAAAGTCACTGTCACCACAGATGAAAAATCAATACCCATGGAAATGTCATTTAAGACACTAAGAGAATTACAAGGTAGGCCTATTGTCAGTAGAAAGAATGCTAAGAACCGGATGTGCAATCGATATTGAGCCAAGCCTAATTTGCATATCAATTACAATACCAAAGAGGTGTGAAATAAACCTCAAATTATATTGGTTATGCACACATCAAAAACTGCTCAATTTTGTGTTTGGATATATGAATGGGGAAAATAATGAATGGTATAATTAAAATCTAAAAAATTATGAACCCCCTGCCGGACTTCACACTCAGAGTAGGCGTAATGCATGTTAACTTGCATTTTGGAACATACTACTGTCCGAGACCAATATACCTAGGTATATTGGTCTCAGCTACTGTTAAGCAGTGTAATCATGAAGTTAATTATATTGTATAATCGATATGCAATTCACAAATACAACTCCCTGGAATTTTGCCGCATAACTCGAACATAATGTACGGATTTGAACAAATATCGAACATAATACGGATTTGAACAAAAGTATTGTAACGAAAGATTATAAAATAACACGAAATTTCTTGACGAAAAAGTCTATCCATGCCTATCACTATCAGCAGCTGCAAATTGTGCAAAACAAATAGTAACATTACGCATTTTAAATTGTTGCTGTAATTTAATTGATTGTTGATGTTGTAATTCTTTATAAGTAAACCAGACCCAATCAGTTAAAAAGTTATAACAACAGAACAATTTGTAAAACCAAATGGAACACAAACAAGCAGTAATTTAGTGTCTTATCTTGACTTTTTTTGGTCACGAGTTCGATTCCCAGTTTGTTAGGCCCACATATATAACATTTACTTACATGATGAATTAACAGCTGTGTTAAGATGAATGATGCAATGTAAAACAGGGCACAAAATACCTCAAAACCATTCTTTTTTTCGTTTTCCCTGTTTTCTTTTCCTTATTTCCCCCAGAGACGTTTGATTTTCCCACATACTTACAACATTAATTCTAGTTCTATAGCACTTGATTAATAATTGGACTAACTTGATAATTTCGTGGAGTACTTACATAAGCGCAGTAAAGTATGGTGTGGTTTTGAGTACATGTAGAAAATGATTAAGAATTATAATGAATAACACTTTTTGAGGTATCTGAATTTAAATACATGATTAGTGATGAATTACTAAAATTAAATGCAACCGGGTTACACTTAATGTTATTGAGCAGATACAGGGAATTATTATTTTGAGTGCGGACAAAAGTATACGAAATATGTGTTGACTATAATAATGCTATACTTGCATGGACACCCTACAGAAACCACTTTCCCGAAAGATTTTTTACACGAAATTTTTACCACACATGCAAGGCCATTAGACAATGACAATCAAGCAATAAAATTAGAATTCTGAGGAAGCATAAACATTAGGGGCAAACAATATTTTTAAATTCGGAAAAAAGGAACACAAATTAACACGACATCTTTTCCACAAAATACATATGACGTGGAATAAAAAAAAGTTGTTAAAACGTGTTCTAAAAGGTCCAATCTATATAATTATGGCATTTTTAATATGTCATATTTTGGTAGCAGGTGGCATTGTTTTATCGAGTAACTTTCCCATTGGTTTGTACAGGTAAATACTAAAACACGGAACCTGATCCGAGCACGGATCGGCGGATTCGAAATAAATTGAAGAAATAAAGCATCTACTAGGATAACTCTGGTTTCAAAGTTATGTAAAATGTTTGTAAATAATAATAATAGACAACAGCGCTTTGAATCTTTCGGGAAAGGCGCCATACAAATGTCGGTATTATTATTTTATAATATTATTGTTTAATTACATGAAAATACTTAACAGGAAAATATTCAAAGTACTTGTTTTACCTAATTGATATGTTTTACAGTACTGACATTCCCGTTTAGTTGGTGAACAAGGGGGTCCTAAGGACCCGCACTAATTAACGAGCGATGGAGTTTATGTTTCCTTCATGAAAAATGCGTATCCAAGTTAGACAAAACACAAACATATGAGTGGAGAAAATAATATCGTTTTATTTTGTAAAACTGGCAAAAATGTGTTTGCGGGGCCTAGGAACCCCCTGTCCACTTAAAGACACTATCAGTGATTTGCTAAATCATCAAATCGACAAAATCATCACCAATCAGATTTTTGCATGGATGCAACAAGACAGTATCCTACATACCCTGCAAATGACCAGACCAGAAGTAACCTAATAGGACATAATCGGAGATTTTAGTCATTCTGTCCTAACGGACACGTTAGTCTACAACACGTAATGAATGGAGAATCGTATCTTGGAACCCTGCCGTTTCTTCCTTTTCCTGTCAATTCTACAGCTGGAAAAGGTAACTTATGAGAATTCTAACAGACTTATCCTTCCACTTTGAAGCTATTCCTGCACTTTCAAATATTTTTCAAATCACTGATAGTGTCTTTAAGTGTTAAAGATTCCAAACTTATGCTTCTTAAAATGAGCTTTTTATACGGGATCTTTTTGGCGCTTTATAGGGAAACGTAATTTTGTGTGATATTGTCATATATAGTGAACCGATTTGACATAGTATTTTTCTCAGCGACTATAGAATGAAGACTACCGTGGACACCGGGCGTGGGAAAAAAGTCGAAAGTTTCCATGAGAATGTAAAAATGGCAAATGTTCATGGAAAGTATTTAGAAATTGCAAAGTGACCATGACATGTCAATTTGTCGCATCAAAGAGTAATAAATGAGTAATAAACTCTAAGACAATTAAACCAGTGGCTTATTTTTTGTTAAATTGTTACAGCCTAATACTAAGTAAGCCATAGGCCTACCCGACATCATTAGTTGCGTAACAAATTGTATAATCTTTGAAAGGAATCCCGCAATAAGCACATTCATTCCTAATTCCGTAATTATATTTTAAAGACTCTGGTCCGTTTATTTTTGTTTTGTAAAATAACCACACTATGTTCAATTGAAACAAACTTATTTTTTCATCGTATAGTTGTACTGTATGCAACATTTAAGACATCTATTTTGATAACATTTCATTAATTTCATTAAACGACTGACTTTGAAGAGTCAGTCGCGCACTTTTACAAATATCATGAAGTGCGCCGCGCACATTAGTGATTTCTTGAAAGTACGCTTATTGAAAAATCACCTTTTGACGCAAGAGCTTTGAAGACGCTTGGGAATATTAAAACAATAGCACGAGCAGAAATATCATCAATGACTCCATTGTTTCTTGCTTTGATTTGTCTTGTTCCATTCACCCTACTATTGCTGTTGTCATTGAACTCAATGACACCTATTTTTTTTTATAAAGAAAGCGATTTTACAGTAATGACATTACGCAATGTACTAACGAATTACTTCACATTGGTTGAGTGACCGATGCGACATTGTTGATACCGAGTATGGAATCCATTTCATTTTCGCCTAGTTTCAGAATTATATTGATCTCTTTTTTTGGAAAAAATATAGGCCACACTATGTTCAATTGAAACAAACTAAAGATAAAACAATCACAACATAAAACATGTTGTTTAGTCATTTTTACGGTTATTTTTAAAAAGAAAATGCTTATATTATTGGAGGCTTTGATAGGTTCCGTAAATAACAAGTCTTTAAAAAAAAGGAAGAAATAAATAAATAGACAAAACAAAGTTAATATTATTTTTTCATCGTAGTTGTACAGCATTTAAGACACCTATCTATTTTTGATAACATTTCATTATTAAACGACAGGTACTGACGACTAATCGCGCACTTTTACCAATTTCAGCGCACTTTAATGATTTCTTGAAAGTACGCTTAGTGAAAAAATACATTTTGACGCAAATGCTTTAATTGTACACACATGTAAAGTAAACAACAAACGCAGCAGCAATATCATCAATAAGTGCCGGTTTGAACTTGAAAATGGTAAAAACACATGCAGATGATACAGGTTTTATTAATTTTTTTAAAGAATGCATAGAGCAATCATATAACGGAACATTTTACCTTTAAAATATACTGGTATACTACTGTATTTCAAAAGACACGAGGGCATTTCCAGAAGGGAAAAAAATTGAAACCGATCTTTTCTCTCGAATTCAGAATGACTACCAATGTATTAAATCTATCTTCTCTGATTAAATCACACGAATAAATCGAAAACGTCGCGCCGCCTTAATGTAATAACAGGATAATTTTGGTACTTTTAGAAAATCCAAGCATGCATCTCTAAAGGGCCGATTAGGACCGCAGGCAAAATCAAAATTTTGTTTTGCTTTACTTTGGTACGATTAACTTAGCATGTAAGCTTTTTTTTTACTTTACTAACGCGTTTTATCAACATCTCCCAAGCAACTCCATAGATGCTTCATTTGAGAAACAAAATTATTAAAAAAAAAATGGCCGATACGAAATACCCTCTCTGCAGTGTAGGCCCTATTATCATCGCCACGGACGAAAACTTTCCCAGGATTCATTTTCCGGCGAGGGGAGGGAAGATTATATGCGTAGTTTTAGCAATATAACAAAGTGCGCATGTCACGGACACAGATCAGTGATGAATGGCCCTGTCAATGCCACTACGCGCAAAGTGCCATTATTCACAAAGTGCGCGGCGCACTTCTTAATTTTCGGTAGAAGGACGCTTGTTTCTCCCTAGCGCAGATTGCTTAATTTCCCAAAGTGCGCGGACTTCTGGTATATCGACATAGTGCACCGCGCAATATTTTGCGTAGACTATGTAAAAATACAGGTCCACATACCTGAATTACTCCTCTCTACCCAGATGTATAAAAGGGTACTGACATTATTCAATGTTGAGAAAGTAACAGACTCGCTGTAGAGGAGGTGTAGCAACCCCCCCCCCCCCTACAGCAACATTATATGGTGGAGTCTGGCCTAATCGCTTCGAAAGAAAGATGGGCACCCCGTTCAGGTCCGTCCGCTTTACCTAGTCTTTGCAGCAATATTTTATATTCAAATTAGCTGATTTGTATATTGAATAACCTACGAAGAATAACCAGAATAAGTATCTGTTGGGTGAAAGGAGACCGGTACAAATGTAATCATTTTTATTAAAAATATGCTAATGAGCTCAGAAAAGTAGGCCTCGCCAAGCTCTTCGCCATTAAAATATGCCTCTACAACATCTTTGTTGTCGGGGGCCAAGAACACACAATGCATACACGACTTTGTTCCCAAGAATGGAATATAATAATCATTGGTTGTTAAGCTGCATAGAAAGAGAGCAAATCAGGGAATTTCCGTAAATAATTTACAGTTGTACATGCACTATGTGCAAATGCAATTATACATATTTGTTATTTTTTTTTGTTAAATTGATATTTTTCGTTGATTTTTTTTAAATCATGAAAGTACACTGAATAAATATACGCTAAATAACATAAAAATATGATGAGCTATAATTTGGATTGTTTTTAAAAATCCGTAAAATTCTGGTGCTTTACTGGCAGTTCGAGGATACACCCAGGCTACCAGTATGAAACAGCAAGTTTGCAAACAGTCGTATTAAAGATTGATTTTCTGATGTTATTTTGGGTCAGTATCTTTTAATGAAAAGTATAATTGTGCCTTTGTCCAGTCATAGACGTACGTCCATGATCCTGTGTACATGTATATTTTATGGTGAAAATAATCTGTAGGCCTAATAATGTCACTTTATAAAATACCATGAAATCATGGTATTTTACAACGATAGTCATGTATGTTCACAGCGATTCTTAACAGTTTACTCATCGACATTCTGAAATTACACGTTTCTTCCTGAAATGACACGTTTATTTATTAAAGGTGCAACGAGAGATTTCACATATCAGGTTTCCTAAAAAAATCGAAAATTCTGATTTTTGCCCTGATGTAAAGCTTTCGATTAAAAATATCACCATCTAAAAGGATTAAGCTGAGATATGTTTCTTTGGTACAAAAATTGTGGAATTTCTAATTTCGTATAGGAGCAAATACGAAATTCAGCCTATGTTTTCCATTGAAATATAAGTAATCAGGATCACCTTTTTTCTCTCTTTTAAGACATTTCTGTAGCATAATACAAGGTAAGAAATCTATGCGAATGTTTAATCTATTTGAAATTACTATTATGACACAATATTTGGGTGCCTCAAAATCTCTCGTTGCACCTTTAACCATTTTTTTCCTTTCAAGCACACCGATTATATCTTCAGATATAATTACATGTTCATTTGAAGAAAAAAAAATCAATATTTTGACATAAAATTTCAAAAATTGTTGAATAATAAGTGGTTTTGGTCAGTAGGGTCAAAAGACTAATTTACATGTAATTTCTAAAATACATGATGTTTCAGAAAAGAACATGAAAGAAATATTGTAACGTGTTAGAAAATCTTGATACACGATGTAAAACGAACCAATCAAAGTCTTTCTTTTTCAAACATGCCATTTCTAATTATACTTTTAACTTTGAATCGTGAAAAAAAAAAAGAAATGACACGTTAAAAAATCGGGATACACGAAATGTACCAGTTAAAATCTTCCTTATTACCAAATGATAGTTCGTTAAATTATATCACCTAACTTTTAAGTTAACGTGTTGTTTTTTAAATAACATGTTATTTCTAACTTTGAAATAACAGGTTACTTGAAAACAGAGTTTACCCCCACCTTCCTTGCTTTCAAAATGGCATGATATATCAGATTGGTGCATTTGTATCATGCATCCAGATTTTCTAAGAGTTATAAAGTTGTATTCATGTTCGTTTCTGAACTATGATGGTAATTCAAAGTTACACGTAAAATAAGAAATGACATGCTATTTTAAAAACAACACGTTAATTTGACAGTAACGAGATCTAATTTAACGAGCTATCATTGGAAATTTGAAATAAAGGAAGATTTTGATTGGTGTACTTTATATTATGCAACCAGTTTTTATAATATTTCCACATGTTAAATTCAAAATTACTTGTCGATTCGTACATCTTATGACTCTTTCGGCGAAAAGTAGCATTTTCATCACGCGTAAGACTTAATTCACATGAACTAACTATTTTAGCTTTCACAAGTCACACGTATTTTATTAACTTTACGTGATAAACTTCATGGAATCTGATTGGAATATTCAAAATAAGAATGATTTTAATTGGACAATCAATGATACATGTAAAATAGAAAGTAACATATATTTTCAGAAAGTAACATATTAAAATGTTCGTAATACGGCAAACGAAACACGTAATGACCCTATTGGATATAAATCGTGCAACACAGAACAATATCTTTTTTTACTTACTGTTGGCGCTGATTGTCCCCACACAAGACAGAATCACGGCGATAAAGGTGTATTTGTCCATGGTTGATTTCCCAAACGGAGAGTCCTCGACGTCGAGGTCTCATCCAATGGACTAATTTCAAATACCAGTTGTGAGATGCTTTATATAGCACACGTTATCCTTGATCAATTTAAATTACTTATTCTTACTTATCTTCTCTGCTTATAGATAAGGTCTTTAAATAGTTCGATCAATTCATTTCATATGCATGAGGACCTAAACGAGAAGCCTAATCCTCAAATATTGATCAACCATATTAAAGCGAGCGTATCTTATTTATATAGATTGAGAGGGATCTACAGGGTCGTAGCCCTGAGGCTAAATAGTGTTGTTTTGCTGTTCTTGTTGTCGCTTTTTTCTCTGGCTTTCTTTTTATAATTTCATTTATTTTACTTAGTTTAATTTTTAAATTGTTTTCTTCTTCACTGTTAGAACATTCTCTCAAAAAATAGGTAGGATCAGAAAGGATTTGTTTTTTGCTTATATTCTGTATCATATTTATGGGCTATTTCATTAACTTTTTGTTTCTTTTAAAATATGATTCACTAAAGCTTAAACAATCTGCAAGTATATTCGTCCTAGTTTGGTAAATTAGGTAAAAATCAGGAACATTTCACAGAAGTTTCTTTTTAAATAACAAATAACTAAAATAAAAGTGAGGGTTTTTAATACCAAATGCAGCTTTTGGTTGAAAGGGCAACCGTTGCCCTTATATACAAGCAACTGAATTGTCAAATACCGTTATAGACAACAATTCTTATTTAAGAACACTTTCAAACTGTGTTACACATGCAAGATCTAACGAGACAAAATGAACAAAATATACGATTATTGAACAAAATATACGATTATTGAACAAAATATACGATTATGTATGTAAAACAAATACCAAAGTAACACGCCTTAAGCGCAAAAAAACAAGTGGTGGAGAAAAACATCGCATCAGGTGTCGATATATCTTTTGCTCCACAATATATAATTTTAAAGTGTAAATTCATGAATTGCACGTGATCTTGTTGTGATCAGTGTATGAAAGCAACGCAATACCTCTTGTGAATAGAGCTTAATATACAAGCAGCTCAACCATTGAAAAATATAGTGCAGATGATTAAAACCAGAGGATTAAAAATTAAAGTAAGACATCCTAATAAGTTAATTTATCCCAAGTAATCTAACTTAACCCAGAGAAGATATAAGTTAACCATATCCCGAGCTATGATTTAAATAAAAGGAAAGCTTCACAGTCATTAAGGAGCATATGACAGTGGGGATCAAAAGTAAGATCATAATGAGCTATATACTTCATACTAAGTAATTTAAGTTAACCATATTCCTAACTATGATATATATAAAAGGAAAGCTTCACCGTGTCTTTAAAGAGCATATGCCAGTCATTTGGAATGAAAGGCAGTAAGTGCAGCATGTTGATCACATGTCCCAAAACTAATTCCATTGTGATCACGAACATCCTTGGGACTGTTGTATTTACCCCAATTTAAATGTCCCGTCAATCACTCTTTTTGGTTCACAGATCGTCATCAATAGTGATCAATTGATGTCATGTCTGCAAGACTCAGATACCCGCTGATCTCTGATCGATACCTTGTGGTGTGTATGTCTGTCAGCGATGCTGATGGTTGCGATGCTCAATATTAGCTGTCTAATGACTATAAAAATGTATGTTTTAAAAATGCAATATAAATGTATAAATAATTGCATTTAATTCAGCATCAGCCTTCCATACATTTTCAGCTTTCTAGCCATTCAAAGTAACTGACTAATGTAATTAGAGGAAGAAAATTATTCCATTCTTTTAATATTTGCATGACACTCTTGACTTATTTCAGGGAGATGTAAAAAGAACGACTCTTTTAATTAAATTTAAATGCAACACATCAAACGGATTTTACGCATTCCTACCGAAGTCCGAATTTGTTTAAGTCCGAAGGCGTACTCTGCTACTTAACCACTTGTTGACAACAAAGACGGAAGGATATACTATCGATTTTGAACAGACAATTGCTGAGTGATAAGTATTGTAAATGTTATATTCTTGACATGCAGGTTTTTTTTAAATTTTAAAACATTTGCGAGATTGTTAAAAAAAGTCAACATCCAAACTTTTTTCCCAAACCAATGCTTGTGTTATTTTGTTCTGGCCTTTACAAAAATAATATTTGAACTTTCTCATGACCTTTTAAACTTCTAAACTTTCCAAATTTGTTTTTTTGTGTGTGTTTGTTTTCCTCTTTACTGAAAAATAAATTTCCAAAATGTTATTGAATTTGTCAATTTATTTAGTGTATCAAAATGCGTCATCTATTTGTCTATATATTAAAAATACTTATTAATTTGCACGTACGTTTTACAAGCACCTAAACAAATCGGTAAGTGATAATCCAATGGATAATCTTTTCGGACTTACGTAAATTCGGACTTCGGTAGGGCTACCGGATTTTACATTCACAATAATTAAAGGCAGCATTTTTGTATTAATTTACTGAAAAATTAAAACATTGAGTGAGCCAATACAATTGGGTTTGGAAATTGGGCCAATGTTATTTTATTTGTTATTATATTTATGTGTGGGTTAGGGGGAAATTCGCTATTCTTATGCACTAATTAATACGTTAGGGTGAAAATTCGTTTCCCCTGAACGTTATCCTTTGTTTGCGCTTTATTCCGTTAAAGGATATGAATATTAATTTATGTAAATTAAAGATAATATACTAGACTAACAAAGGATATGAATATTAATTAATCTAAATAATAAGAGCTCCTTATAGCCTAATGAATAATTCAAATTTTCCCCTAAGTGTCATTGTAAGATTGTTATTGTTATTGTTATCGTTATCCTCATCGTCATCGTCATCATCATCATCATCGTCATCATCATCATCATCATCATCATCATCATCATCATCATCATCATCATAATTGAGACAATTAAGCATCAGAATAAAAGACAGTTGTTCTGGCACGTATATAAATTTAATAATAGTGTTTGAGAGAAAATAGCTAGGGTCTACGTGAATGAATGAATGAATGAATGAATGAATGAATGAATGAATGAATGAATGAATGAATGAATGAATGAATGAATGAATGAATAAAATTGAAATATGTGAAAATACGGGATGATATATTTTTCAAATCGTTATTTTCGTTATTAAAAGTTGCATCAGCGATAATGTGTGTTTTTAGAGGATTTAAAAGTTTTGAATAATTAAAACAAATAAATTTCCTTCGGAATTCAAAATCGCCATTGCCTGATTCATTGTTTGTCTCGTGTAAGTTTATTTTTACATTTGCACCAATTGAAATATTTTAGTACATCAATATATATCATAGTAGCAGGCTTGTCAGCTTATCCAGATCATATCAATTCACTAAGAAAACTATAACCAGCAATAGCAATTTACAAACTGATTTTAGTTGGAATAAATGTATCTCGTGCACCATGCACGATAATCTGTCAGCCTGGACTTAGTGTGAAAAAAGTTTGGATTTAAAAATGTGAAAATGAAAGTAAGCTAAAATCGTAATGGAGACGTCGTTGTTCAAATCAGGCAACTTTGGAGGAATTGTTTACTTGTAAATATCCCAAATGAGGATATATTTTCACACGTTCAAATGAAGAACAAACCAACATACTTGCAATAAATACGCATCTATATACTTATGTTCAGTTGATTTATAGGCGCAGGAGCCAGTTTTTAATTTTCTTTATAGAAAATGTAAATATATATCACAAAATCGCTTTAAAGAAGTTCAATTACCATGGGAAATTAACTTGAAACTATTGGGTTCAATACGTTTCCTTCAAAAAGATTTCTTAATTCCAATACTTTCATCCAAATCTACTTAATTCGCACCAGTTTTCCAATAACCTTCGCAGGCACCAGCAGTCATGGCTGTAAACAGGTGCCTGGGAATCGTACATGGTGGCATTGGGCATTGAATAGAAACGGCCTTTAAGAGTGTATTGTTGCTCAAAATTGGGTTAGCCTTCGTGCAATTTAAAAACGAAATAATCAAATAAGTCTGTATAGAGTTGATTTGAATGGGGCTTATAGGCTTTTTTCAAAATAGGCTTGATTGATTTCTTTCACCAGGGCTTATACCCCACTTTCCTTTTATCATATAGTTTAAAAACAATAAAACTGATACACAATATCATTTTAATACATAAAGATGTACTGAAAATAGCGCTATTTATATTATTTTTTGTCAAGGTATGTACCGTGCTGTTTGTATATTATTGTTACCTTTGGAACATTACATCTACGCCTGATCTCGATAATTGTACGTCAAATTACATGTTATTGTGTACCTGTACTAATACAAATTCTTTTTCTTTGTCGAATTAAGACGAAATACCACCAAAAGAAGGGCAATTTTCAATGTCAATAAAAAAAAAAAAAGCAAGGATATTTTTTTTTCCTGAAGCAGGATATCGAATCGCGAATGTGTTGGCCCGGAAGTTTTGAGCTTGTACAGAGTGAATCAAAACAACTGTGCATGAAAAATACAAATTTTACCCGGCCTGTTTACTTACTGTGACGCCGTTGATGTTTTCCTGATTTGCATATTGTCGACATTCTATGCTGAAAAGAAGGGATTTGGTTGAAGAAATGAGGTGATTATGAACGTTTCGTGGCTGATCATTTTTCTGTCACCATATTCATACGAAATTAACCCCTATTTACGAACATGGACCATTCCACATGGCGAGTTCGGACGAAGAAAATAAAACATCAATTTTTGAACACACTTGCCGCACAAATCGTCCAAAATTCCACTTTTTTTTCCTTCACAAAAAAAAAAACCAAACAAAAACAAAACAAGTCCTTTCGGCCCTGGAGAATACTTCAACACATAACATAATCCAATTTATAGCTTCAAACACGCTCCCTTATCCACAACCGTTACTAGGTTCCATTGAAAATCCACTCACATTGCAAAAGGTAGTACCTACCCAATCCGTTCACACTTACTGCCTTCTGCCGACACATTTTTGGACCCTCAAAAGAAACCAATTTTAATATCTAGCCATTCTCTGATAATAATAATCTGCAAAACCCAGCTTAACTGTGTAAATCCCATTGGAATGGGGTAAAAAATGGATCAGCCGCGAAAATCTTTCATAATCTTACCTCATTTTCTTCAACCATATTGTTGCATTTTTTCAGCATAGAAAGTCGAATATGGGCAGATCATTAACATCAATTGCTTCACAGTTGAGTAAACATGTCAGAGTTACATTTTGTGTTTTTTCATGCACAATTTGGTTTGATTCACTCTGTAACACCAAACCAACAGATTTCGTGCCATTATGCAAGTGCAAACGATGTTCTTTTGTTTAAAAAGGCAAAGACATTCATTACAAATTGTTAATTGTATGCACCTGGTTTTGCGGCTCACATCCATGTAGTGATGGCGAATGAACCAAGTAAACAGTAAACACGAATTTGAATTCTACGAACCTTTTTGTTCAATAGTACAAACATAATTATGCCACCAACAGCAATGCGAATTCAGTCATCTAGCTACAAGAACTGACAGGTTTTATATGAGGCTGATAATCTGACTATATCCTTCATGGTCGAGGTAGCACAAGTTACATTATGTCATATCGGCAGATAGGGTAAGGTTTAGAATGTAAGAAAATAAAAATGAAAAAGAAAGGTAGAAACAATGTGAAATCGTAATTAAAAGTACTGGTAGACAAAAAATCAAAAAGGTTTCTACCTTGATGCAAGCGTGAAATTTTAGATTTAAGATTTAGGGTTACGGTTAGAGTTAGGTTTATTGTCTGGGGTTGGTTTAGAGCTAAAGTAAGAATTAACCAAAGTTGGAGAGGAAAGAGGTTCAACACTTTAAGTCGAATACGTATATTAAGTAATGATTAAAGATTGACAAGAAAATAAAGAAGGTAATACAATAGCTTAAACGGGCGCTGGGAAAGGCGACCTGATGTACTTCGTCGCCCACATCACATACTGTCGTATTTCACAAAACACGTTTTCCGAGAAAATCGCAATTGAAAATCTACCGCGATATTTCATGTCTACACAACGAAGCATAAAAGAAACATCTAGACTTTGCTGTTTTGAAGAAAACATTTTAAAGTCCAATATAAACCATAAATCTAATTTAAAACTACAATTATATTATCTTAATTAGGCTACAAAGTTATAAGTCTGTATGTGAAATCCAAAATATGTATATTGCAAAATACGACGCATATTACACCGTTGTTTTTCAATGTACGTAAAATAGATCACTACATGTATGTGAAAAGCTTGTTTACGAAAGATCGATGGAAATACGTCAAAATAGGTCTGTATGTGAAATCGTTTATTTTGGGATCGGCAAAATACAACGCTATATAGAACACGTGTAAATGAATGGCGATTTGAAAATACGACAGTATGTGAAATACGGATATGATGATTTTGAGGAAAATGACAAAAATATACAATTATAAACTAATGAATTAGGCATCTTTCCATTTTGAAACTTTGTGGATGGCAAGAACTCGATGAACTAAGTAATTAGACGAAATTTCGCAAAAACCTCAAAAATGTGAAATACGACAGTATGTGATGCGGGCGACGACTTGTATATTAATGTTTATGTGAATATTCTTTCTTGAGACCTTCATGTTATCAAGAACCAATATACCAAACCCTGAGAAGCAAAGTTTAGTCAATATTCCTTTCTTAAGGACTATGTTATCAAGAACAAATAATTGTTCTGAAACTTGAAATAACTTCGGTCAATATTCGATATTCCATTCTTAAAGATCTACTGTTTATCGAGAACCATTATAACCAAACCTTGAGGCATCCAGTCCCAACATGTTGAATAGTTTTATGCTGATAATGATTTTATTAGTAGCTATTAACATTCAACATTCAAACCACATCTGGGTAAGGCAAAAAAAAAAGTTTGTCTCAGAAGACCGCGCGCATTTTGTTTAAAATGGGTCTTTGATAGCATAATTTTTGTTTGGTTTTTACTCACTTGATTTTTTTTTAATTTCAGAAAAAATGAAAATTCGGCCGAAAAATTGAAAAAGTGGGTAAAAATGCATTAAAAAAAACCCGCATTTCGCATTAGCATTTTTTCTAAAAAAAGCATTTCGCATTGCGATTTTTCACATTTCTTCAGAGACAAACTTGTTTCTTTTTGGCCTAATCAAGAAAGACGTTTTCCTAGGTCCTACCGATACAGAAAAGATTTGCATATTTACAGATATAACTCAACTAACTGAATCTATTGATGTTTGTGTACAATTTTAGCGATTAGGTATTCTATGGTGAATATAACCTGTTGTATTGATGTAATGTGAAGTGTTAAAATTTCGCTACTGAAGATCGTCTCATCAGCAACCCTAGGCACCTTTGTGTCAGTGGGATTCTGAGTGTGACCTTTCAGACATGAATCGAGTAAACTGATTGGTCGATGCTATATATCAACCTGCTGTCGTTAACAACATCCTTATAGCAATAATTTGTCCTTCACCCAATCACGTGCATCGTCTCGGAAAACAAAGAGAAATACAAGGTAATTGATGGAACCAACGTTTACGTATTGATGGTTTGTGTATGACTATGAATCTCGTAATCCTATTGGTTCATTTCATGCCCGTCTGTTGTCGCTGGCGTAAAAGTTTTATTACTGCACGTTTTCTGACCAATCAAAGCGACGTTACACAAAGAGGAATCGAAAATAAACGAAACAATTTACGAATGGTAGAAATTATATTTTCTACCTCCATAATTTACCTATCACACTAGCTGTACCAGCGGTGACCAATATTTAGTTATTTGATATGATACACTTATAAAATTGTTATTCGGCCAAAAGCGGTTGCATCCAACATAGATTAAAACAGAAACACACGGCCCCCCACCCCCCTACGAAAAAAATTATTTTTGAATTAAGAGAACGTGGCTACTACCAACAGTCAACAGATTGAAATAAAAGTCACTAGTAACTTTCCAAAATCTATTGTTTCTCATTGATAGTGTCGATGTAGCCGTGGCAACAGCGGCGGCGCGATACTCTACTGCACTGTTAAAAATGTTCATTAAATAAACAGCGTTTTGCCTGGCAGTGGGACTCACAACAGTTAAAATCACGTTTTTTTACAGTCATTTGCACGTTTCGAGTCCCTTTTTACAGTTATTTGCACGTTTTGATTCCCGGCTAACATCAAAACGCCGTTATTTTAAGATCATTTTTAACAGTGTGTTTCCATCATGGCACATTACATGTATGGGCATTTCCAGCACAGATAACGCAATGAAAAATCAATTATAAGTGCAATTCTATTGACATGTTTTGTTTGTTTTTGTTAAACATGTGTACATGTTTCAATATAAGTTTTGCATGAGTGGGAATCGTGTACAAAGCATTTATTCTGTCATATGAACCCAGGAGATCTAATGCTTCGTTCTCTAAAGACAAGTGCATCATGTGCATGGTCGATTTTCTGAAAAATGGTGCATTTAGTGAAACACACCAAAAAATTGTCTCAAAATCGAATGTTTTATAGTTAAAACATTCAAGTATTCAATACCTATTGCGGTAAAAATAATATGCCAACAACACTTCTTACGTTACTGCACAGTATGCACACACACATTTTGTACAGCAAAAGAATAGGTTTATTACGGTATCAAAATTTGGAATTCAGCACCCCAGGGGGAATATACCAACTGATGACACTATCGGAGAGGTTACCGGAACAATTTTTATTTGTACGAAGTTAAAGTTTGGAGTAAGCAATTGAATCAAGAAATATTGCTCCAATTTGTTTAGTTTATTACGGTTATCCGTGAGTATGAATTCTGCCTGAAAATTAGACCATATAATAAACAAATATTAAGATACCTTTTACTAATCTATTCTAAAGATGCATTTAATTGACACCATGTCATTCTACAGCCAAATTATAGTTGGTGATGTAAACTAAAACGCATTCAACGTAATAAACGATAACGTAATACACAATAACGTAGTAAACATTTTTGACCATTTTTCACATCTCTCATTGACTAAGATGTATCTGATTGAAAGTTTATATAATTTTTGTGGTCGGAAAATAAGTATCTACGCCACTCTCGATCAATATTTAAATAGCTTGTTTGGTTGCTGAGAAATGTGGATAACGTAATACACTTCCTTAAAAAGGTCGCATTTTTTTTTAAAGTTCAACATTTCTTAGACTTTTTAATAGTCATTGTGAGCTGAAGAAAACACTATTTCCAACTGCCGCATTATGTTTACCTTGAAATAATTAAGATGCACAATCAATATCTTAGTAGAAGTGTTACCAAACTTAGCAACTGCTTTGTGAAGGATAACGTAATAAACAAGGATTCACGGACATTATGTTTGTATTTCAAAAATTTAAAAATAAATTGAGAATACAAGGAAAACATCATTACATAATTTCTACACATGTTTGGCATCAAGAAACATTGATATTCGGAAGAATTTAAGCTGCTAAGTATTTTTTTTATTTTTTTTTAATAATTTTGATGTTGTGTTTCGGACATCAATTTTCTCCCATTTTTGGATGTTTGAAGGCAAATATCTCATAGAAAAGAAAACGGAAAGCATGGCAAAATATATATGCCCATATGCAGCTCAACGGCTCCTATTAGAATATTACCGTTTTGTTCCAATAAAGCGTTGTTGAAAAGACTTAATCAGACGTTAGTCTGTATATTGGAATTGGTCTACTTTTGAAAATCCAAAATGTGCCGACAGAAGACTATAAGTGTGCACGTATTGGGGGTAGGTACTGTCTTTTGCATTGTGAGAAAAATTTGGACTTCTGTCAACGGTTTTGGATAGAGGGAGCGGTGTTTGAAGCTATAAATTGGATATGTTATGTGTTGAAGTCTTCTCCAGGGCCGAAAGGCTTGTTTTGTTTTTTTGTGAAGGAAAAAGGTGGAATTTTGGAGATTTGTGAGGCAAATAGTTTTCAAGAAATGAAGTACATCTATAGACTTGCCAATGTGGAATATTCCATGTTCATAAAATGGGGGGTATCATATTGAGAAAACATATAATGAGTGTGATCGGAGGAGAGAGAGAGAGGCGTGAATAAAATATAAACTATTGGGAATCTGAAGGCATTTGGGGATGATTTATAACACAGAACATTTTAGATGTATTACTGAAGAAGAATATAAGTTGTTTTTTTAATTGGACCAGAATGTTACCTTTTTTTTTGCAAGATGGTTTCAACTTGCATTGTGGACTAAAGAATGTTGAAGAATCAATGAAACAAATCCATACCCATAATACATTGTGTCAAATTATCCAAACTAATGCTGGTAAATAGTGTAACATCACAATTTGTACTTGCAGTCTGAGGTCTCATCTATTGTGTTATGGGATATGGTGAAATAGATTAAATATTCTAATCTCATAAAGCTAACCACCTAATTTGTGGCATCTTAATGCTTTGCAGAACAATCAAGTCATGAAATCCAATATCCCATAATACATCGTGTCAAATTATCCCGTATACACAAGGCATATAGCAGAATAACAGATGTGATCATCAAGGTCCGGTCCCATGTTGTGTTGTGGGAAAAAAATGTTGTAAATGAGAAAAAATCAGTCCAATTCGATATCCTAAACATGACATGTTGTCAATATAGTTTTTTTAGGTATTTGGAAGACTATGTACATGTAGATTGAAAATGTGGGCTGTAAAGAATCAGAGAAAGTGAGAGTATGAGAGTGAGGGGGTGAGCAGGGCACTCAACTTTTTTGGGTACGGATTAATGTGGCTAACTTCCAATATAAGAGCTTGGGAACTGATTTGTCTTTTAATTAATAGGGCCCTTAGAATTAGAAAAAAATTGGAGGAAACTTGGAGGCTTTTGATTTAAAATTTGACTCAAATCAGCTGAGGAAAAAAGGAGGAGATGAGAGGAGAGGGCGAGAGACCGGGTTGGGGCACTCTGGGTAGGGAAGTGTGTTTCCCGACTTTTGAACTTAGGGACTGATTTTTGTCTTTTCAATTAGGGAGGAAATATGCAGGCTTTAGAACTCAATTCGGCTCAAATTAAG
This sequence comes from Ophioderma brevispina, assembly GCA_023653785.1. NCBI lineage: Eukaryota > Metazoa > Echinodermata > Ophiuroidea > Amphilepidida > Ophiodermatidae > Ophioderma > Ophioderma brevispina. The sequence continues at coordinate 2,336 of JAMKCH010076885.1, read as the reverse complement.
CGTTTCTGAGGGCAAACAAGTCCCAAAAGGGACCTCAAGAACTAAATTATGCTTCACCTGGAAGTATATTAGAACTCAGTGGACTGGCGTGCTGTAGAGGCATGAAATGGGGTTGTTTGGGAAGGAAGAACCCTGGGGTGGTTTGGAAGGAGAAACATGGATAGTTGGAAATCTGGATCTGGATCTGGATAGGATAACTTTCCATACCCTGCTGGTGAAAAACCGGAAAGGCGATGGTGTGTGTGCTAATAATTAACTATTGAATTTTCTTGAAGTACCTGTGCTTTGAAGTCCTTTGGTGTTGTTGATATTGATGAGGCTTTCAGGCAGTTGATTCCACACAGCTTACGTCCCGATGAAAAAGAATATATAAGTGTCTGATTTTTAGTCGCAATATTTTTAATAATGACTTGGCTGTGCGTCTTTCTTTGTGGGCGAGTTGGGGAAGTGGACCTGGGGTAATTTGGAAGAGAAATCTGTTGTCTGGAACGGAGACCATGAGTATTTGGGAAGTGGCCATATTTGGGTTAGTGGGAAGAGCACCTGTGTTAGATGAGGAAAAATTTTAGTACTGAGATAGCAAGGATGTGCGGTGGCAGCTGGGAAGGGCTCTGAGACAGATGAAAGGGAATCTTGGTGTTGAGCCGGGACCTTGTGGCAGTAGGACCTAGACTCTGGTGAGGCCAATAAAGGGATTAGTTGCACAAAGGGCCAATGAGGTATTTCAACAGGGGCCCTATAGGTAGGTGACAAAAGTTTACAAACACTGCAGGTCACGTCTGATAGGTTCCGTACGGACCCTAACAACCCCCCCTTCAACGAATCGCGAAAGCCGAGAACCGCGAATTCTAGTTTATATTACTTATGGCCTATAGTTTTGAAATTATTGGGTAAAAACTGTTAAAATGGTGAAAAGTCAATGGGTGTGTACAGTGGTCAATATTAAAAGTTGTTCCAACTTGTAAACGGGGTTAAAATTGATGTTTCAGCTCATAAACAAAATGGCGAATTAAGGTCAACAGCTATTGGAAGCTGTTGGATTCTATTGCCTTGACCTATTTTGTTGGATACGGTGAAAAAACTAAGCATAAAGATAAGGCAAACTATTCCTCATTTCAATCCTTAAAGCTTAGTTAAACAATTTCCACACACATATTACCTGAAGCAAGCAACTTTTAACTTGGACCCATGTACACAAATTTTGACTTTTACGCCATTTTTACAGGTGTACCCCATAACTCCGAAAATTATAAGCCATAGAGAGCGTAAACTATACTTTTAGAATCATTGTAATCTGAGAAAGAGTGTCATGTGCTTTTAAACAATCATCTAGGAGCATTTTAACATTTCAGACCCATGTATAACTCGAAACCCAAGTGGGGTCAATGAACCTCGGTACCGAAGGGGTTTTTTCCCCGGCTTGGCTAATCCCCTTTTTAGTGCCAAATTTATTAATGTAATTGTCAAGTGTAAAGGTCCGTCCTTTTCATCCAAAAACAAACACCACCGGGGTATAGGTAAGATACAGGGTGATCCAAAGTGATGGATATGGGGGGGGGGGTAACCACCCATCATCGGGAGAGAAGATACCAACATGCCTAACACAACCCCAGGACCATCACAGACACTTGATTTTGTACACAATAGATAGCTATGGTACTCCTCTTTCCTGCTATCAAAATGAGTACAACATGCCTAGGCATCACGTCACAATAACGTCATAAGTTCGCATGTCAGCCAAAACTGCCAATTCATAGACACAAACAGTGAAAAATTCAAAAAAATTTTTTTCGCCAAAAAGGTAGGAAATCAGATTTTCATGCGGGTGTTGAATCTCTGATGGGAAATACTAGTTTAAAGGGAAACTGTATCAAGAATACTTACACATATTACGCTATAAAAAAATATTGACCACTATGGAGTGGTTTATGGTAAAACGGAATTATACTAACATAAAACGAATTAAAAGCCAAACGCCAAAACATTGTCTGACCATGCGTATTTGAAATTCGCGCTACTGTATATGGGATATGTCTTTGTTATGCGATACGGACGGACAGTAGCGTCATACATCTTCCAGTAATGCAGGAATGGTGAAAGATTGTGATTTTGGGTGAAAAGGGTAACAAATTTGGCACAGAGGGTAGCTCTTGATATGCTAAAAAAATGGTCTAGGGCCCAAATTAATTTCCTTCCAATAGGGCCGCTTATTTTCAAAATGGCCGCCACCCTATAAAAATGCATTAATTATGCAAATATGTGGTTGTAAAAACTGCATTATAAGGTCAGATAAAGGGCTGGGTTAACTTTTTAAATCAATATTCTGTTATTACACA
>JAMKCH010076884.1:0-67406 GCA_023653785.1 Ophioderma brevispina | reverse complement strand
CTGCTGTCACCAACTTAAGTCAAAGCTTGAACTGTCTTATAAGGTTTTCCATGCGCATATTGTGAACATATGAATTGTGCATTTGTTTGTGCATTAAGTTTTTCGCATTGCATGCACAAATTCAATTTAGGTTTTATTTTGTGTAATCGAGGTCTGTGTTTTTTGCATAAAACTAATGCCCTTTGTCCTTAATCACTGGGTGGAAATAACTAAGCTCAAATCAGTCTTCACATTAGAAAATTACATCTTGTTTAAATTCCGGATCCGTAATTTTGTTAACAAACGGTAATCCTAAGGCACTGAGCTATACTGTGCATAAATGCTCACTTCTGAAAATCGAAATCCAATTCGTTCTCCTAACTTTGAACTGAAGCTTTTAGGATACCAATCTAGGCATCTTTACGTCTCATTATTTTGAATTAATTAGCTACAGTGATTAGACTGGGGGCAGGGGGTGGGAACAAAAAAATTACATTCGAAATCTCTGAGTCAGCCTTAGACAATATGAATCAAATGGGAGTATGCCTGGTTTCTCTAGATCTCAGATTTGGTCCTCACCTTTTCCCAATCCCGTTTTTACTTCTAGTTTGAAACGGACGGAACGTTGAGCAGTTAGGCCATCACCCATCTTAACAGCATCTTCTTACGCAAAGAATCACGATTTCATGCCTAGAATAGTGGAAAATATTGAAATGGCACTTTTCCTATCTGCATATTTCAGTGGCGACTGTACTTTTTTGTAAACTTGAAAAACTGCAATTTTGAAAGTGCAGAACCATAAATTTCAGGCTTTACTTCTCGTCTCAGTCTCACTTCAACAATAATCAGGACTGTCACATCGGTGTAGACGGTTGCATGTCTAGCACTGTAAATAAGAAGATAAGCCTCTGCCTTTGGGATTGAAATTGGAACAGACCCACGGGCCCCCCAGCTTCAGATACTCCGGACCAGTGTGATAGTGACCAATGCATGGATGATGCAATCATGACAGTGCAGTGACCATCTGTGTACAGTGGACTGAGTGAGTATATGCCGGCGATTAGTGCCGCTCAAATTTGTCATTGCAACGCCTGAGGCTCTTTAAGCTCTTCACTCCACCTGCCTATTGGCCAAGACAGCTAATATCAATGTAAATTGAGCGTATCAATGAAAAGTTTTTAACAACCACTTCAAATGATTATTACAACGCCGGTTTTCTAATTTAATTACAATGGAAATCATCCATCCCGCGACCAGCAAGACCAAGGATGACGCGATGTGACCTCCTCGCCTGCTCTCGATCTCGACCCTTCGCCAATAGGTGGCACACTTCAGATTGCGTTTTGAATGCCAATGGAGGTAGGACATGAAAAAATTCCTGCGCATAATAAGCAGTAAAAAGTAGATAGGCAGCTAGATAAATGACAAATAGACAAATTGACAAACAGACAGACAAACAAACGAATAAACAAACACACAAACAAACAAACAACTACTAAATACATAAATATATAACTAAATAAATAAATATAATAATATTACGTTTTTTTTAATAAATAAATACCCTAAATAATAACATAAATACCTAAATAAATATAAATAAAAATCCAAATAATGTTTCAGATCTCTGTGGCAAACCATAACCGATTGCATATACCACATCTTACAGGATCTCTTATATCCTCAATGCATATAAATACCTTTCAGAGTGACCAATCAAAAAGTTCTTAGATGCCGATATGTAGGCAGGTAGTGCCCAGGGCAGGGCCATAGCCGGGGGGAGGGTGCGGGGGTTCAATGTGTGCGAGCGAAGGCGAGCTAGAAAATAGGACTTTATGCTTTTTTTTGGTTAAACAAGGGCAAATTTTTTGGCAAAAGGGGTCCACTTTGCCAATTTACACCCTCTATTGTACAAGGTCCACATTTTGGGAAAAAGGTCACTTTTTGAAAAAATCCGCACCCGCCCCCCCCCCCCCCCCCCCCCCCCCCTCCCCCGAAAAATCCTGGCTACGGGGCCTGGCCCAGGGGTAAAGGATTTCACCTAGAATGATCAAATCGGGACATTATAAGTTAAAAAAAAAAAACAGTTGCGTTAGCCGAATAATGAAGAATATGGACAATAATATAATGTGCATACGAATTTGTTCACAGGTTTTTTTGTAAATAATGTTTGTTCGTTATTTTCCTGTTGTGAGATGGGCAAATACAAACGATTTTTGGAGGATGTTCTGAACTCATGGTTTCGGTACACTAAGCTTCATATCCCTTAACACACCTCAAGATGATTTCGTCCAACAAGCCTGGTGGGTAAACATCTCTGTTGAAATTGGCAAAACCCGTGTTTTTATAAACCTTGGGATTTAAAGGCATAAAATTTTATCAATGACTTGAAGATAACAACGGTGATTTCCTGTCCTATGAAAAATTTCACATTGCTAAAAAATAAATTTGGGGGAAGTGACCAACCAAATATAGTTGACCTTTTTAACCGTCAACTCAAAATCATGAATGGTAAAAAAAAAACCTGTTTCGAATTTTATCTTTTAACGGTGGCATAATGACGGCAACTCTTTTATTCCCATCCCTTCAGGATATAGTTAAGTAATAAAACCGGTGCAAAATGTTTTACAGGTGTTAATTACAATAATGGTTTTTAGAAAAACCAAAACTACAGCACGAAATGGCAACAAACGTTAAATGTACTTCTGCCATCCCCTTCACTTGGAAAAATAATTGATTGTTTCATTTTAAAAATTCCAGAAAAATACAAAGAGCTTGGTTTCATATTATAAAATTTAGCACGACATTATAGCAACCATAGACTTCTAATGTCGATGAAGATTAAAAGTTGTAATCTTACACTTACCTGTACTTTACTGTAATATATAACCAACAACAATAAACAGAAACTCTAGAGCTCATTTATTTGTAAACTGTGATAGAGGTGAAAACGATTGGAAATTTTGTATAAGATAAAGGATTTCGATATATCAGAGGGTCTTTTAGAATAAAATTTAATTTTATTAGGACTTTACAGTGTGTTAACAGGGAATTGTAAAATGGTCATTTGGTTGATAATATTTTAACAAAAATGTTTAATCTATGATTGTCGTTCAAAACAACGGATCCCAGAGATTCACATGCACACAAAATATTTACTGAGTCAGGGTGACCAGAACTATGAGGTCCTTTTATTTGTCTCTGTAGTGATGCACTTGTATGCTAACTAGTCACTTAGTGAGTCATGTGACTCAGATGTGGATATCAAAATGACTCCGATTAAATCCCGTTGAGTCAGAAGACTCATTTCATTACCTCTGAGTCATCAGTTTTGTCTCTGAGCGACGCACTTGCTGTTGTAAATGAGTCAAAGACCTCAAGATTTGAAACAGCGGGTCTTCTGGACCGTCACTTTGGTTCTGCCCTCCGTTTCGTGAGCTGATGAGTCCAAATGATGCACATTATCTTGCCTCATTAGTATGTTGGCGACAACAGCACCAGTGATATCAGATGACCGGCGTATCACATGAACAACAGACCTATTAAAATGTTTTTAAACTGGAATTTGATATTTATAAAATAAATGAAAATAATGACCAGAAGGTCTTATGGCATACCGATGCAGAACACCAGGAGATATAGTGTGGCTCAGCGGCGGCCGGAAAAGCTTCCCACAAATTTCACCCAGGATGTGTAATGGGTAGCGTGCAGATTAAACAAAACAATGGCACATAATTTCAGGCTAAAGGCCGAGAAGCAATCCACCTTAACAAATCTCTAATGCTTTAGCCTTTTCATATGAGTCCACTCTTTAATGAATAAATTTCTGTTGTGTCAAGTGATGGTGTTATTCTTAATTATAATCGTATCTTAACGAGGGTGAGGAAATTGGGACGTACAGTCAGCTTGCTTCTTTGCACCTGGACCACATTCCCGTTGTCTTTGACTCATTCACATAGAATGAGTCAAAGTCGATCTGGACGCCAATGTCAAGTGTACCACTGAGTCAATAACGATGTTTCAACTGAGTCACTACAAATTGACTCAGTTTACCAAGTTAGTGAGGTCATTTTCGGACTCAGTTTTTTTCTAGAAATGAGTCAGTTTGCAGCTGACTCACGAAAAATAAGTGCCCCAAATGCGTCCCTTGACGCAAAAATTTTTCTGTGTGCTTAAATCATATATAAATCATACTATGACATTCGAAAGGTATAAATGAACAGGTCAATCTGAATGAGGATATTTTATGGAATATGGGTTTTTGAAAATCCTATTTGAAAATGAATGGATCTTTAGCTGCCGTTTTAAATATTGTGCCTTTTCTCCTGCTTTCTCTCTTGATTACTTAGATTTATTTTGGGGTCCTGGGGTGACTGAAATCAGTGACGGGACCTTTAGGGATTTCAAGAGCAATTACTTTTGGTTTCAGATATAATTCTCTGAGTGTTTCTATAAAAGTTTCTAACTCATTTAAAGGTTTGTTTTTGATTCAGAAGGTCTTATTTTAAGTAAGCCGTTTACACGGATTTAGGGGCTTTTAAACCATAGGGGGTTTTTGTCACTGTTTTCGGTCTCTTGGACTTCGGAGTGGGTCTAAGGAGTTAAAAGAGAGTTTCGTTGAATGGAATTGGATTGTATTTGAAAATGTAATTTAACAGTGACTGTAATTGTAACTATGTATTGACGATGATAACAATAATCAAGCCACAGGGTAAACAAAAAAAGAATTCAACGGAGGCTGGCCCGTCGGTCAGTTGGATTTTCATAAATGTATGTTTGGTAAGGTTACTGACGGCTTTTAATAAATTCCAGTTTTACAACTAAAAAAAAAAAAAAAAAAAAGTTAAACGTTTGCACACCAATTTGACTGTTAAATCTTATTATTTATAAGACACAAATATTGATTATTAATGACTCTCTGAGTCACTTTTTGTCTAGAGATGCCTTTTCTCAGTAATCAAATAAAAATTATTTGAAAACCCTGTGCAGGGGTCGCGTTATGATTTTTAAAGACTATGAAGGAAATTCATGCAACTGCAGTTGGTTTTCCATCTGAAGTTGCACTTTTTAACCTAGTCTGGTGAAACAGTATAAGAATATATAAGGGCCCTATCATTTTAAATTAGATATGTTGTACACTGCAAAAACAGTGCTTAGAAATTAAAATTTTTCTAAACACTATTTCCGCACCACGTTTCCTAAACATTTTGAAATGTCCTGTTTTAATATCAAACAACCTTATATCTACACATGTTTAAATCCTAAAATGTTTAGTGGATTTACTTACTTGTTTGTACATTCGATGCCAAGTGTTTAGGAATTAAACATGTCGAAATCCTAACACTAATTTGCACCACGTTTCTAAACAACTGTTTTGCAGTGTATCGTTGAAGGTGCGAGTTGCAATTTGCAATAGATGTTGCAAGTGAACGTTTTTTAACGTCACATATTTACAAAACAATGTTTTAGAGAAGTTTAAGTAAGATACAGTGCATTGGAAGGTATAGTTTTGTATGAAAGACTTTTGATTGATGATCAAGAAACTATAAAAATACTTGTGAATTTCACGGTAATGTTTATAGTTATTAAATATATAGTTGGCGATTTGGTGGAGAATATGCAAGAATAATGCACAATAGAGACAAAAAACTTTTGAGACGAAGAAACAATGAAATCGCTAAACCTTATGTTTCAATGCAAATCAGGTATATCAAATTTGATAGGCCACGGTTTTTTAAACAAACCTGATTTTGCGATACACAGTTTTTGAAAAATATTTTTTTTTCCCGATAAATCACTTTTTCTCGACAAAAAGCCAAATTTCGAAAACTAATTTCATATCGATAAACCTGTTGTTTTTAATGGAAAAAATGATTCATTAAATTCGATAAGTAAGGTTTTGAGCCCATTGTACCGATATTGCAAACTTCAAACTTACAGGAAACAGGTTTTAATCAATGCTTGTGTTATCTGGGCATTGTACACATAATGGTACTCTCAAGACCATGAGTCAGATCATCCATTACGCGTCAATGAACTGAGAAGTTATCCACTTTGATGGGTGGGCTGTCATCCAATCAAAAGTTTTGCTTCTATAGCTGCTTAGGAAATGTAAATGAATTTCCTAGTATGCATGTCCTTAATTCTTAAAATAATGGGAACCATGCTACATGAGACAACCACCCAACTCTGTGCACGACTGTGATATTCTGCCAATCATTTGCTTGCTGCACATATGCTAGGATACCTTGCATTGTTGTGGCTTTTATCCACTCCGACTTTATACCATCTTCGATAGAAAAATATTACTTGATAACATTTCATCAAGATTTCGTTTTTTACGTGTTAAACCAGTGGCAACGTCTAAATTTCGGATTTTGTGCCCGCCACCGCCTGCTACGGCTCTGATTGCTGCGCACAACCAGGCACTCTCTTTGTACACCTGTGGCTGTTATTGTGATTGGAGTGTGCCATCTATTTCCACATATTCCAAGTGAAAGAATACCGATTACCGAAATGGTAGCGGAACGGTCAATGTCCAATAATTCGAAAATCTTGGATTTTAGACCAAAATCCAGGTTTTTCGGTCGATAATCCAAGACTTTCATTTGATAATCCAGGATTTTCAAGAAAAACTTGGGACTTTCAATTGAAAATCCAAGATTTTCGAGGCCCAGTGTCCATTAATTCGAAAAACTTTGATTTTCAAATCGAAAATCTTGGATTACCATACCAACTGTCAAGTTTTTCATTCTCAGGTCGAAAACCTTGAATTTTTAATTGATAATCCTAGTTTTTCGACGCCCAATGTCCAATAATTCCAAAATTCAGGTTTTTTCTATATTTGATATTTAAAAATCCAAGATTTTAAAAATGAGTTGAAAAACTTTCAATTGAAAATCCAAGATTTTCGACCTGAGAATGAAAACTTGGATTATCAGTTGGTAATCCAAGATTTTCGATTTGAAAATTCAAATTTTCGAATTAATGGACAGTGGGCGTCGAACATCTTGGATTATCAATTGATAATCCAAGATTTTCAACGCCCAATGTCCAACAATTCGAAAATCTTGGATTATCAAAGCAAAAACTTGGATTTTCACTTTGATAATCTAAGTTTTTCGAATTGAGTGTCGAAAATCATGGATTAGCGATCGACCGAAAGATTTTCGAATTATTGGACATTGAGCGTTCCATAAGCGGGAAGATAATGGGGCAATCTACACGGCAGCGCAGATCCAGATCGGATCCAGATCTCGTATCCAGTTTGCGTCTACACGGGCAACGGCCAAATTTGATCCAGATCTGCAACGCGTACATGGTGTGTACACGCTTGGTTAGTGTCGCTCGGTGGTGTCGCTGCATTTTAAGCGAGTAGGCCCTACTTTTAGGTTACGCGTAAAGTATTCCTCGATCACCAAGGTTACCCGTAGCATTTGTACACTTTACGCTTCGAAAGGGCGCTGTACTTTTGCACTCACTGCGCCGTGTAGAGTTCTTAAACGGTCTCCCATGATCTGGATCTCGGTGATGCGCATCGGATCTGGATCTGCGCTCCGTGTAGATTGGCCCATGAACACACGCTGAGTTAGGGAGACCCATTTACGGAGGGGGTGGAGGATTTGAGGGAATACGACAAAAAATTGTAAGCAAAAGGGGGGACATGAAAATTTTCAACAAGGAGAGGGGGAACATGAACTTTTAAATGGAGAAATCTCATTAAATCAGGGGATGCGATTTTTGTTGGTGGCGTATCATGTTTTTGAAGTGAATATAGTTAGTTTTGGATACATAAAAGTGAAAGTTTGTTGGGTTTAAATGCCTACATTGTTGGCATTGGGAAAATATATGTAGCGGGACGAATGACTGAGTGTATGTGGCTGTGCAGTTAGTCAAACTTATTGATTTGTACTTTTAGTTTTAACTTTGTAGGCGGCCTAGGCTTCCAGGCTCCAGGGACAGGCCTAGGCTAGGGCTAGCCTAGGTCTAGCCAGGGCACAAAATAAACGAGGGCTAAGGGCGATTAGCCCTCAGTTTTCACAAAATAACCCCCGTGAGAAATTTTGGCTAATGGTAAAATGCTAGTACGAGGGCTACTTATTGGCAGAATTTGCTCAAATACTAGCCCCCGTAGCCCCAAAAGTATTTTGACCCTTGGCCTAGCCCTAGGCAGGGCCAGGATCTGTAGTGTAGCTGTGTTAATCTAAATAAAATATAAGGCCAATGAAAGTCAATGTTATGTTTCCCGTAACATTTTTGCAAATCATAATGAGGCAACTATTTCATTTTTCATTAGGCCTATTCGTAATTTTGCAGTAACAGCCATTTCTCCAACCTTCATCGTGCTCCAATACCTAGGCCTACACTACGTTAAATGTTAGTGTCAACAACAAACCGACCCCTACATTTTGTGTTTTTTTGAAAAAAAAAATGATTTTGCAACTGTTCTTTGGGTTAAAATCTATATAATCACATCACAAGATTTATCAAATAAATAGGCAAAATAATGAACTTTTCAGGATTTCAGCATCTCAAACGGGGAAGAAAGAAAAATCATAATCGCGGACGGGTTACCATGGTTGCGCGGAAACAAACATCGATGCGTTCATACGCCTAATCTAATCTACCTATAGGTTTACCACTTCAAAATATTTAGTCTACTAAATGATAATTGGTTCCCCGACACCCGGCCTGTTTGTCTCATGTTTGCAATACGGATTTGAGGAGACAAATAACTATGTGTCATGGTGGTGTGTTTTACCAGGGGGGGGGGGGGGTGCACTCAACTTTCATTTGGGTAGGGGTGTGCAGCCGCAAGGCCGCACTTGGACCTTGTGAACTGATCAGGAATTGCGACATGGGGTCTTGCGAACTGAAAATTTGAAAAAGTTTGACCCTTGAGAACTAAATTTTTGTCAAAATTAGCCACAAAATAGAAAAATCAAACTTTTGCTTGAATGGGGGTCTGGTGAACTAAAACATTGATCAAATGGGACCATTGTGAACTGCCGGAGGACCGGTTGATTTTGAAAAGGGGTCTTAAGGGATGCACATACCCGTACCACCTTTTCAGGTCAGTTGCCCCCCGGGGTTTACATCGGGGCAATTCGGCTATCGTCTCAGCTCATGGCCTCATGTGATATGGAAACAAACCATATATATTTTTAACTTACTCTGAGTTCATGTGCTCAACTGGGCTGGGCGTATTGGGGTTCGACTTTAGTTTTGCAAGGGAGGGGTCATTATTTAAGCCGGGGGGGGGGGGGGTGGAGGATTTGAGGGGGAACCCCGAAAAATTTTTGTAAGAGAGAGGGGGGGGGAACGTGAAATTGTTCATCACGAGAGAGAGGCGGGAACATGAACTTTTAAAATGGGGAATCAGCATGATCAAGGGGGGAGTGGGAAATTTTTTGACCGGAAAGCGAGGGGGGAACGGCGAAAAATTTTTGCTCGAAAAAAAGTTTACCTCCTCCATCCCCCATCGGAATAAATATGACCGCTCCCTAACTCAGTCAAACAACTTTAAACAATAAGTCCTCCAAGACAAAGGCGTGGTTTAAAAAAAATTATTTCGGTTCAGCTTCTTATCTCGAGATCAGCTTTAACAAACAAATGAGTAATTAAAGTAAAACCAAGCAAGCAAACAAACAACCTTAAACAAAAAACTAACAAACAAACCGTATAAACAACAAAAAGTTATATTTTTGTAGATTATCTTTAAGGTTGGTTCATGCTTCATTAGCAGATTTTATGAAGAAGTATTTTAGCATAATTATTTTAAATTTGTATTGAAATTTGAATAGCTATGGTATTGGAGTGAGTTGTGAATTGCTGAGGCACTTGTGCATGTGCGGGTTGGCCATAAATCCTTTTAGGTCTGTTTGAAGGAAAAATTTCTTTCACGACGTTGTGTATCTAGTTTCCTTCACTGTAAATCACAGTGACTGTAAATAATAAAAACCGGACAACCCTGGGTGGTGGGCACCAATAAATTCAAATGCTGGCCCAGAGCAGACGATGGCGGCCAAGCCTTATTCAATATGGCAACTCACCCAAAATAACCCTTACAGTGGAGTTGATTCTTCATTTCCAACAGTTTTGGAATAAGAAAATATTCCTTGATAACATATAAAAATAATCAGAATTTTTCGCCAAGATTTCGCCTTTACGTGTTAAACGAATGACGATGTCTAAAATTGGGATTTCTTGGCCGCCCTCGCCTGCTCAGAGATTTTCCCCAGGATGCCGCCCTCAATTTTCTAACAAATCGTGTTTTTTTCGCACAGAGTACATCATGCTTGTTCATATGAATTACAGCCGGGGAGTGGGTCTCAAGTTTGGTTTGGGTGGGGACGTACCTCCGAAATTCTGGAAGTAGGGCCCATATCTAATCCAGGGCTCAAAATACACGAGGGCTAAGGGCAATTAGCCCTCAGTTTTCAGAAAATAGCCCCCATGAGAAATTGTGTCCTATGGTAAAATGTACAACGAGGGCTACTTTTTGGCAGAATTTGCTCAAGTAGCCCCCGTAGTCCAAAAAGTATTTTGACCCTTGATCTAAACCAACTTTTGTAAAAAAAGGGGGGGGACCCATAGCTATACCAGAGATGCAAATTTTGGGCCAAATATAACCCAAATTTTCCAATTTCCCTCAAAATGTTGAAATTTTAAGCAAATCTGGAAAATTTTGGCTTCAGATTGAGGAAAGTGACCTAATTTTCCAATAATTTTTAGAAAATTTTGCCTTCTGATTGAGAATATTTGACTAATTTTCCAACAAATTTTAGAAAATTGTGAAAAAAACCCCGACCCATTGCTATACCAAAATTGGTATGAAAAAAGGGGTCATTGATATAAGAGAAGTAAAGGCTGAAAATGAGACCGATGTTTGTGGCACGTCACCGTATGGTCATTTGTATTTAATTTCAGATGGGATTGAGCAGTTTAGGCGGCTATGGGCTATCTTTAGTTTAAGTTGACTAATTAAAACAAACAAAACATATATTTTGAAATCTCTGAGTCTGCCTTCAATTAAACAGATATTAACACCAACCCGACACCAACAGTGGCGTAGCCAAAAGTGTCACTGAAGTGTGGGCTAAATGTGCCGACGGACCGTGTACCGACGGAACGTGACAGTCGCTAGTCGGGGAGGCACAGCCCCCCCCCCCCAACACCAAAACGCAAGATCGGAATCGACTGAAATTTGGGCAATAAGCTTTTCTTTATCAGGGTGCAGTTGAGGCTACAAATAAAACAGAATCACAAAATGCACCTTTAATTTCAAAGTGAACCAAGTCTCAAAGTAACTCCATGCATAGTATATAAAACAATTTTCAGCTTTGTTTTCTTTACTATTCTATTGATATTTATTATTATTGTTCTTGTTATTCTTATTTTTACTAGTTATTATTATTTCTTCATGTATTATTACTATATTCTTTTAGTAATAGCTTATACTAAAGGTTATAGTCCGGTTATAGTCAGTCTTTATTCTCTAATTGCAGGCCAAAACAAAGTTAAAACCACCAGGCCACATATGATGATAATAGTAATAACACCAATATGGTATAGATTTTACGCCTACTTTATTCTTCAGTATTTTGTGTCTCCTCCCATACAACACGTTTGGGTTTTATTTCTAAATCCTATTATTTACTGGACTCGTAAAAGCGAACAGAGCGGGGAGCTGTCACTCAAAAACATGCTCTCGTTGAACTAAAAGTGGTAATTGACATTGAGGGTCGGAGGTTGTACGCACAACTGGTCCTACAATTACTGCGCAGAGAGAAACTAGTCCACGAATCTTGCAATATTTTCGAACATTAGAGAGTTTGATTTACTGCAGAAATCTGCTCAAATGGAAATTGAGAATAATATTGACGATTCTAATCATGTTTTTGTTTGTTACAATGCTAAATGGAAAATAATTAATTTTAATTGGCGCTTGGCGGATGATTTTGAGGACCAGGATTTGTGGTTATCCGGTCCCAATGGTGTCCTCCACGGCCCCAGGTGCAAAAACTGGTGTGTACACGGTAAATGGATGAAGTGAACTTCTTAATTTGGATATTTACAAACTGACCACTTGGTTTTGGGATTTTCTAGCAGAATGGAATCGCTTCCGAGGATGATCTTACACAGGTGACATGGTGGAATATGGCAGAAATGGCCTGCATCAGGTTCCTATTGGAAATATGCAGTTTATTAACATTAGCGTGGGGTAAGTTTAGTGCAGATTTCACGGGGTCAATGTTGCGGGATTGTGTACGCCGTATCGCACGGCTTTGTGCAGCCCCTTGATTTACCACGGGCGCCATATAAGATTTCGAGAGGTCAAATATCGGAATTTGTGCCGATAAACACCCTTTTAACATCAGATATGACATGGATGATATCCTGTAAGGATATATGTACCCCGAAATCGTACTCGATTGGTGTAGAAACCACTATATGGCGTGAAATACCAGTGGTTCTTGCAGTGTTTTTGTTGGGTACCCCGCAGTTTCCCCGTCATATAACCGACTTCATGCGGCCATATTGAAATTCCAAACCATGACTTACTCACTTTACAAGGGGTTTAAACATCCCTAAACTCAAACACTGCCTTTATTTCAACTATGGTCTAAGTGTCAATATATCAGAGACTTCAAAAATATACTTAGCTACTCAATGGCTGTTTTTGCATGGAATTTATAGCATGGTAAAGTTGGGTCTAGTGTTCAGATTTTGGATCGGTCGCTTGGTCTTGACCCCGTAGCGGATTGTGTAGGGTCACGTGATGGCTAATGAAAACATTGCTCTGTACTGGTTCCCTGCGGAGAGATTTTTTAGTACTTGGACAGTATTTAACGCTTTATTTAGCTGGTATTTAACCCAGTAAAATTGAGAAAGTATATTGTTGTTGTGTAACTTGATGGAGACCAACTCTATTGATTGCATGTTACCTATATTTATGACACAAGTACTTGTACTTGCATTTTGCAGTATAGTTTTAGGCCTAAAATATACATGTATCTGTGAATTCTAGCTAGAAAATCTAAATTCTAGGCTCAATAGCCTGAGGATAACTGGAATTTGATCTGTTTTGGGGGTCATAGGAGTTGGGACAAAAACAAAATATCTGGGCATGAAAATACTGAATACATTATACTGCAATAATACATTGGCTATTTAGTATACGCCTCTGGCAATGATTGCTGAATATTTATGCCTGTGACTGTGATTATTCCATCTAGGAAAAAAAAATGTTTTAATTTTTTTTCAAAGTATTACATGGTGTAAAAGCTATGAATGTTGCCATGAGTGGACAGAACTTCATTAGGCCCATCTCAAGGCATAGATCTGGAAGCAAATACATTGTCCTTGTTTATACATATTCAAGAAATTTGAAGTACATGACGAACTACAATGGCTTATCGTACAATACATACAGCTTATTGGTATCTAGAGAGAACTTTGGGTTGCACTTTCAAACTCAGAATGAGTGCAGCCATGATTTGACATGCTTAGAATCATTGTATCAACAGTCGGCATCTTATGGTGTCAGCGGTGGGATGGAGACCTAGAGAAGTGTTTGGGTTAGAGCATGGTATAGGATTTAGAGAATGGTTAACCAGTATTTATTTTGTTCATGAATGTTGATGTCAAATTGTCTTTTTAAAGGGGGCTGACCCAATTTAATTAAATAAAGTTTTCATCTTGATTGAATGATCTTGACTCCAAAGCCCTTTTATTAAGTTTTGCACTGATATTTCAATCCATTTTGATGTGAGAAACATAAAATTGTAAACCCTATAGGGACAGGGTACATGTACTTTCAAAAATTGTTATTGGTTAACCAAATGGGGCACAATTTTGCTCGTAACATCCAACAGGGCTAGAATTTTGGTGAGAATCCGAGAATCGATTCTTGCAAAGATTCTCCTAAACTGATTTGCGTGAATCATTATTGATTCTCATAAACTTAGAACTTCAACACAGTAGCGAATAAATAAAGATTTTTTTTTCATTGAAGGTTTTTTAAATTTCACTCTATTGTGTAAGAGCATCAATTTGCGCATTATCTGCAGCCTAAAAAGTTGAAATTTTAAATCCATTACATTTAAATTCCAAGTCTTTTTAAAGTTGTCCCTATTTCTTCGGCATTTCTTATCAGGTGTCGTAATTGACATTTTTTTCCTGCACATTCAGTAAACTAAGTAAAACCCGGACTAAAATATCCATGACGTTATTTCGATTGACATAAATTAGAGACAGTTCCTATAATTCTGTTTCTACGCACGTAGACCTACATCTAACGATCATTCTTAGTGTAGAATCGAACACCTCACACACACGCATAAAGTCACTGCAATTCTCCAAGAGACACACGCTACTGACAGTTCCATTCTGAACATCTGCGGCTACACCCTAACTGCACACACCGAGAGCGCTACTCACGGGATTGCCACCTTTGCTAGCAACTCAGCCCAATGGAAACAAATTGCAACCTCACCTGCAGACTCCACCCTGGAATGGGCAACAACACAAACTGCAGGTGTTCAGGTGTTCATATAATTTCAATCTATTTTGATGTGAGAAACATGATAAAATTGTAAACCCTATAGGGACAGGGTACTTTCAGAAATTGTTATTGGTTAACCAAATGGGGCACAATTTTGCTCGTAACATCCAACAGGGCTAGAATTTTGGTGAGAATCCGAGAATCGATTCTTGCAAAGATTCTCCTAAACTGATTTGCGTGAATCATTGTTGATTCTCATAAACTTAGAACTTCAACACAGTAGCGAATAAATAAAGATGATTCTGCAAAATCAAGACTGATTTTTGCACACTGCGACGAAATAATCAAATTCAATCCCTGATCCAAACCAAAAATATTTTAGCCTTAAGCTTTCATAGGGTATATGTATGAGAAAATACTTACCTTTCTGTGGAAACCAAATTTAAAAAAAAAAAAAAAAAAAAATTGTTATTGGTTAACCAAATGGGGCACAATTTTGCTCGTAACATCCAACAGGGCTAGAATTTTGGTGAGAATCCGAGAATCGATTCTTGCAAAGATTCTCCTAAACTGATTTGCGTGAATCATTGTTGATTCTCATAAACTTAGAACTTCAACACAGTAGCGAATAAATAAAGATGATTCTGCAAAATCAAGACTGATTTTTGCACACTGCGACGAAATTCAGGCTCCAAAATAACCTAAGGCACCTAAGGCAATTTGCCTTGGGTGCCCCTACCATTTGCCTTGGTGCCCTAAAAAATTTGCTATTCTATAACATGTAATGCCTTGGTGCCCTTTTAAAATTAAGCTTAATTGCCTTGCCCACCCTAATTCTTATTTTGGAGCTTGGAAATTAATCCCTGATCCAAACCAAAAATATTTTAGCCTTAAGCTTTCATAGGGTATATGTATGAGAAAATACTTACCTTTCTGTGGAAACCAAATTTTGGCCACTTCCAGTAAAATCTGGGGTGTTGTTGATGAGGCTATTAGTATTTCAACTGTATTTGGGACATGGATCAGGTTTTTGCTGCTAGCTTGAAGGTGCATGTAAATGATTCCAGCACCTCCTGTTTTATTCATTCTTCACTAGATCCTTGAGAAAAGCTTATTCGCAAAATTTGAATTAATCACGATCTTGCAATATATAGTGTTGTGACCAATTGCTTGTTTCCCACGTTCCCATAGGCCACTGTGCTGAAATTTCTGTCCGTTTACGGATAGAAAATACAAAATTGCAAATTCCTTACATATACGATTGAATTTGCACATAAGATTAGGTACGCATGGATTATTGAAACGGTTCAGGTGATTTAAAAATCTCAACTTTTTAGGCAAGTCAGGAGGATGAGGTTGTTGGTCACGAAATGCCCCTTTAATTGAAAGTGTCACTTTAAGTGAGCATCAAATTCAAATCTTTTTAAATCATAATTGTTTTGTCAGATTTAAACAAACAGTGTTTTGGTTCATTTTGGTAAACAAATTGCAGAAACACAACTTGATAGTTGTTTTGAAAACTACTGCTTGGCTTGCTTGCAGAGCCAGTCCTATTTTTCCCAAGTAAGAAATAGCAAAATTTCTCTCAAAATTTCCCAAGAAAGAGTTTCCTTATTGTTTTTTTAGCCATTCCAGCATACAAACAGGCACTAACAAAATAGAACATTGCATGAAAAAAGAAACGTGTTTTGCACAGAGCCAATGCCACCTCTGGTGTCCAGGACGTAATGCTATCTTTTCCAGGAAATTCCCCATAGCCTCTTAAGTCTAGCCTGCATCCAATCTGATATCGGTACCCTTGTTGAAATCAATCCCATCAAGTCGAGGTTTTACTCACTCAAACGTCTTGAATCGCAGCTCTTATGAAATTTGAATCCATCAATGCAGAGCTTAGGTATCCATTATATTTTTTAATGTACAGTTATGAGCTTGATAAAGTTACAATTTACCTTTACATTTGATTGAGGTGTTTTTCTTTGTTGTTTTTATTTTCTTCATCAGTATGTCCATTCTCTTTGGGCTAGCAGTTGTGATTGCCTTAATGTAATTTTCTTAGGTATAAATTATGTGTATAAATAACAACTTCTTAACATTTGGCATTAAAAAGGGCAGAAACGTGGGTAAGCATTCCCCAGGAAAATGCATTGCATCCCAGAAAATCTTGAGAGGTAGCAGAAAATAAATTGGGATTACTTGTAAAATGCAATTCATTACATTTTGGTCCAACTTGGAGGTGAAGAATTTGGAACCAAACATTGTTAAATTATCGTTTATCTTGGAAGCCGTCCCGGCGGAAAATCACATTCAGCTTCCCGGGAAATTTACATTTTTTCCAGCCCTGATTTTCAGTGGTGTGCTGTTTATCATGGTGCCGTTAATTTTCTAAAATTTTGTTCTGGAATTAAATTTTTTAGGTTTCTTAGCAATATTTGCGAGCCTAATACTACACATTATGCCATGTACATCTGTGAAATTATAAAGCATCAATAGTAACATAGAAGTACACATAAAATGACACACAAATATTTGAAATTCCTTCGTGCTAATTTGCAATAATATATAATATAACCCTAACCCGTCGAGATCATTGAAAAGCAATCAAGCTGCTCCCCTCTGTTTGATTTCATTGCACTGAGGATGTCAAGCACTATTTATTTTACTGCCAATGAAAATGCAGTGTCTTATTGAATCTCGGACGTTCCCCGGCGCCAGAAACACCCATTGATTACTATTGCCTAACGCCCTTTCAGCCACTTTCCAGCCAGAAGACGTGAAAGGAACGATTGCTTCTGATTGACTTGAGATTTGTCTACGCCATGTAAAACAAATTTTGTGGGTTTTTGGGGGAACAATGATTCCGTGCATGTGAAATTTTGTTTCTCTTGCAAACAGTGCTTATATAAATTTTATTTTGTAAAATGAGCACTGGGCACATTTACAAAGAATATTTTAGTGGGTAGGAATATTTAATTTGCCAGGCAGCTCTGCCTCTGAATGTTGGTGGGTGTATATTCTAATGAAATTGCCAACATTTAAAACTTTGGTAGCCAGGAATTTCTGTAGCCTAGGAAGAGGTGGATATACATTATGTACATGTATAGGCCCTAATGTATAAGCATCGTCTATGAATGCCAACAAAAAAAATCAAAGGTTGTATGAAGAAAAAGAAAAAAAAAGCATTGGAAATTAGTGTGTACCTTATAAAAAACTTATATGTCCAATTACAAAAGTGTAAAAATAGGCAGGGAAACAAGCACAGTTTAACAGGAATTTATTTGTTAGTTTTAAAAAATCTTATCTTCCATTTTGTGCCTAAAGTAGAGAAGAACCGATCGGTCATTTCTTGAAAATCGGGCCGATTATGACACATGATCGGGTTATCGGCCAAAATTCTTATTTTTTACCGATTTTCTTTACAGATAAAAATTAAGATCAAAGGTCCAAAATTGAATTCAAATTGTTCCAAACTAAGGCTGTCGCTTAGTGTAATTGTCTAACACATTTAACGGAAAATTTTCGACCGTTTAAACGGTTAAACGGACACCTAGTGAGATATTTACCTCACTACCAGTCGGCATTCAAAAGACAGGCTAGCCCATCGGAATGGCCCGGTAGCTTTGATTTTATATGCAGTCATACTTCATCTATTAAGTTGCAACTTAATACAAGGTGTTGTTGATTATTACAATAAATGATCAACAATTTTACGTGAAAAATTTATTGAAAAGTTGACTTCGTGGTAAAGTTTCACAACAGCGGCAAACGTGTGGCATGTTGATGTCTGCATCTTGATTTTTGGCAGCCATCACGCGCGGATTAGTACAGCGTGCGGCGTGACTGGCTACTTCGGCAAGCCCTACTTCAGCAAGCCCGTCACCCGGAAGTGGGTGTAACTCGGTATAGAACAGTTCCGACTATCGCGGTGAATACTCAAAAAATTGTGCCCGGGATTTCTATATTTTAGACGTTTCCAACTTGTTATGCATCAAAAATTTGAAGATGGTTACTTTATAAAGAATTGTTGTACTCCCTTTTGTGATTAGTGATGGAAAATGTGGCTTCCTTTCTCGACATTTTTGCGAATTTTGGTTGAAAGTAAGATGTCCCGTTTAACCGTTTTGCAATATTACTATCTGTTTTGAAACTGCCGGCGGCGTTGAAAGTTTACCGTTTAGAAATCGAACAGCTATTCCAAGCTGATGGCCAAACGGTGAAAATAAATCAAAACTGAAACAATTTATTTTGTTATGTACACAGAGGCGTTATGTTGTTCCTACTACTATTTGCCGTTTTATTGTTTACCTAAATCGATCGCGTACTTTCTGGCAGCTTCGGGCTGTCGAAAACGAATGATAATGCACAAACAACAAAAGACACAGAAAAATCGATCGGAATGAAACACGATTTTGAAAATTTTTAAATCTGTAATCGGTATTAAATAATAACAAGATATGGGTGATCAGTTAGACACTATGCGTAACGAAGTTCTGAATCTGGCAGTCATGTGGCATCAAAGTCTAAAAATTGTGGATTGCGTTTTTTCTCAAGAAATGCATTGGCAAATTATGGCTAGGGGTGCCAAAGGTTACTTAAAAAACCGAGTGCTATGGTGGAATCGAATAAAAAACAAGGATTCTTCTAGGACAAAAAAGGTGAGCAAGAAAGCATAACGAGCAGTATTTAGTACAATTGTATAAGGTAAAAATCTGGACCCTAATTTTATCAAAAAGTGTTTCATTTTTGAGTTGGATAGGGACTATAGCTAGCGAAGAGGGCTCTGTCTCCGAATTAATGGATAAAGGTAGAGTGATGATTATTGAAGTGGTGAGATTTAAAAAAAAATGGTAGCAGAGAGTTGGTCAAAAGTTCAAAGTAGTCAACTGAAAGGTTATCTATCTTGGAAGATTTGTTTGAGGGTGTTTAATCTTTCATAGAATTAGAAAAATCACAGATTGAATGATTCTGAAGCTTTCAAGATTGGTTGGTGGCTTGGAAATATTTACAAACATCACTAGTGGATTTGTACTGTTTGAACCTGCAGGCACATCACCATGATCTCTTGGAGAGAGAACTTTGCAAAGAACACAAACTGCCTTGTTCATGGCACTCGTCATCATCAGGTGTACAAATCCACGATCTTGACATAATGTTATTGCTCGGGGGAAAAAGATTCTGATTTTATAAAGTTAAAGTAGATGTTAGGGGAGAGTTACCATGTATGAGTCTGTAAAACAGGGGTCGCCAGTTTCTTCCACAGGCGGAAAAAAACCGCGGTTTTCCGCGTGTTTTTTTCCACTTGGAAGAAAGGTGTGGTTTTCTTCCAGTTTCTCCACTGAAAGCGAAGAACTAAAAAAGTCATTTAAAAATATTCTATTTTAAAGCAAATGACTTACATTTTGGTTTTTCTGTACAATGATGAAAGTGATAGTGCAATAATTGAAAATAACCATTCAGGGACCCCACTACCTAACCCCATGCAATTGCATATTTAAACTCACATTTATTCCACCCACGGCCCTAAATTATTAAAATACTGGTAAGATAAACTGAGTCTTACTTTCACACCCAGTAGAAGGCCAAGCGAAGACTCATTGTAAAGATTGAACATGCTTCAATTCTTTAAACAAAATATGTATAGTCTCCCTAACCCAAGTTCTCCCCACTACAGCATTACAACAAAGAACAATAACAGGTGCTTACTTTTATGATTTGTGTTTAAAATAACAAATGGCCATACAAATTTTTTGTAACAGCCTTTTTCATTGTTGCATCTACCAATTACACTGTGACAGAGAATGTACACATGGAAAGACTTGGAAAATGGGGTTACAATTATCATCTGTTTAATTTGATAGCAAGACAAATACAAAAATTGTGAACAAATTTTACTAATACCTTTCAAGGTATACTAACATTGATATAAAACTTGTAAATTATTAAATTTGAAAAAAAACAGATTGTTTGTTTAAAGTCATAAAAAGTTAGCCTGATGATTGAGTGCAAGCAGGTGAATATGGTTGTAATTAGTTGTTGGTCATAATACATTCTTTATTTCTCCAGTTTCCTTCCATTTCTTCCAGTTTCTTTCCAGTTTCTTCCCGGAAGAAATGGAAGAACAGCAACACCTGTTTTCAGTTTCTTCCATTCTTCCGGAAGCAATAGGTTTCTTCCGGAACAAGTTTCCGCACCCCATGCCTGTAAACATTAATAAAATTAATCAGGTATCATGGAATGCACTACAAACTAATTACAACAAATAAGGACTATTTTTACTGTGTTAGGTGTGGTTTATGAGCTCTATACTTATTGTTATCGGCCACATTCAAAGAAAAATGGGGGGGAAAGTTTGAAAAATACCACCAGAGTTTGCAGAACATCCACTGGAATATCCACCCTTAGTACATGACTGCATGTAGCAACTTCAAGGTGTGTACCAAAAGAAAATTTGTGTAAAAAGTGTTGTTAAAAATATGCTTGGTCGATCTGGTTGCACTTGTCTTGGGTGTGTACTTTTCTAATTCATGGTCTTTTGACAAAAAATGATATCAAGCATTCTCCACTGTCTCCGATCCAATGAAAATCCCTGTGAATACTTTCTGCCTTTGTTGCCTCGAACATTCACACCCTGAGTGTTTTAAATTATTGTTGGTGGCATTTGTTGGTATCTCCCAATGGTGTGGCGGGCTTTATTGAACTGGCTACTTGGGGCATTGTAAATTTTGAGGTCAGATTGTTAGGAAGAGTATACTGTTGCAAGTAGCAAAAATTTAGAACACCAAAGTTCTTTCTCATGTTGGGTGGAAACCCGTGATTTATATTTGATGCTTAAAGGGGATTGAAGCAAGGTGGTTTGAATTTATGTGAGAATTAGTTTTGGAGTGGTTTGAGGTTTGAGGCCATAGTTGGCCAATGACCTCAGAAAGCCAGTGTACCAGTGCATTTGTACTAGAGATGGGAGTGGGAGTTACCGTTTAATTTCCTATCCGTGTACACGGTCTGTACTTCCGTTTCGTTTAAACGTTTAACCGGACATAACAAGTTAACGACTGCCGAATTTGGCCGCTTTTCCACGCAAATGCAATTATTGCACCATAAATCGTTCGTAATGGGTTACCCGGCTTTGCGATTCGATTCATAAAATCATCTTGAACCATAAAAGGTTTTTGTACTTACTAGTATGTATTTTTTTAAGTCCAAAATAAAGCGTTGAATATCCCAAAGATTCCAAACGACAAATCAGTGGGAGCTCCATTAGAGCGGGTCATTTTACCTTTTTTGAGATCCCTATGTTAATTGAAGCACCACATTAATTGGGGCCGTGTTATGCAGTACTGTATATGCCGAAGTCGCTCCACTCACGTACAAGGATTTGGTAAACGTGGATTTCCCGTTCCGTAAAAGTGAAACCATTTAGAGAAGATTGGAACTGTTAACTTTACTTTTCACTGACGGCGGGGTAAATTTGGTGAAATTTGACTTCAGCATTAAAATACTACTGAAAAAAAGTAGTCGGGTTTGCTGACGTGTAACGGTAGGAATTTCTAACGTGTAGTGAGCCGTGCCGTCGTGTACAACCGGTGTTTTTAAACGGATACACGTCACAGAACTAATTTGTACACTTTATTGTGAAGGCTGGTGGGAAGAATGACAGGATTTCTTTTGAAAGGAGACCGGCTGGGGTTTAATACTCTGTTTGTTTCAAGCTAATTTGGCACACAGAACCTATACATTGAATACAATAAACTAGGGGGGATAATGACGAACTGATATACTGCATGCAGGGAAGCAAAAGAGATACCAAACTCTGCACATACTGCTTAATACCAAAGATCTGCAAAAAAAGTTCTGACTATAAATTTCACTCAGAGAGGGTACCACAGAAAATTTTATGCACAATTCTGCGGCTATACATTACATTGTAGTACCACCAGTTCACCAAAGCAGAGTTCACATTGTTGCAGGTGCGTGTTAGTAATATAATGTAATATAGTAGCACAGAGCTACTGTAGAAAAACCTAGTTTTAGTTTTGAAATGATGAAGATTCATGAAATTGTGTGACAATCCAAAAGGCATGCTGGCCATGAGATGGTACAGAAACAGTGTGCCTGATCAAATTCCATCTACGAGTAAGAGATAGACTTCGTGAAAAGACAGATGTAGTGGTCCATTTCTGTTATTAACCTGGATTCGTGATTTGTTTTTTATTTTGCCTAAAAGTTGAAACTTGACATGACTTCGCTAAGTAATATGAACTATAGGAATGGACAAACATCTCTGTGATACATGTATGTGATCATATTAATAAGGCACACAGGATACGTTCTTGATTTAAAACAGGGCCTTCAAAATAAGCGCAAACGAATCGTGCTAGTATAAACCCAAAAACGGGCGCATCCTTGACGCCTGTATGGGTCTGTGGGATCATTTTGGCTTTCTGATAATCAATGGAAAGTTATAGGCTAGTATCTGAAACTACCATTCAAATTCAATAACATTTCAAATAACTTGCCTTTTTGGTTTCAGTCTTTTCATCTAGAAGTCCATAATTTTTTTTAAAAAGTGATATGTTAGAATTAGAAATAGGTAGGTTGAGTCCTTTAACTAAATTGGTTGAAAGTCCTGCTCTGTACATTGGTTTTTGCTGTGGCAATGTTTTGCTGAAATGGAGTACATGTTTTGCTGAAATAGGAGTACATCTGCTTGTTCTTTGATTATGAAGATAAACGTGTGTGCTACGCAGTTTCTGGATTGTGCGAAGAAAACTGACGGTGCTTATCAGTGTTTTAGTGCTAGCTGTTTTTCTGCTTCAAGAGCTTGACTTTGTGCATGCTTAAAATAATTACATACATTTGCTCAATTGCTTGCAGTGTCTATTGCCTGGGGCTGTTCAGTTTTCCCCATTTTCAATTTGAGTTCTAAGACGTCTTGCCGTCATCATCAAGTTGATGGGAAAAGTAAAAATGGAATTAGTGTAGACAGCTAGTATACTGCACTGTTGTACATTATGTACATGTACATTAAAAAATTTATGCATTACAAACTTAAAATAGAAATTTTGAGGTGGAGAAATAAGTTCAAGGCAAACATTGTAACATGTTAGAGACCGGGGTTGCCCCTGCTTTTAAAACTGGGGGTCATAATCTTGAATTTCTTGAATAACATATTCCAAACTACAGTCTCATAGGCATAAATGAACCTCAAAGCATCCAGAAATGTAAATTTGTGCACCAAAACATTAAAATGGGGGATGTATGGCACAATTACCCCTTGTAATGCAACCCCGGGTTAGAGTTAACTTGTTAATACATGTATATCCTGTTACGAGTCAAAGATCAGGTTACATAAGAATCCAACTAAAATTATGATCAAAAAATGTTTTTAATTATTGTCAATTAGGTTTAAAGCTAAGACTTCAAGAACTGGCTCTTTAATGCATTTGTTTCTACCCTAACACAACCGATTACCACAGGATACCACACATGGCAATTTTGTGGTGTAAATTGGTGAATTGGAAATTCACACACTCACATTAGTCCCTGTGGTATTCTGTGGTAAAACTGAGTTGTGTGAATTGTGCACTCAGTTGTGTACCCCGGGGGGTTTTGGTAATGTGGTATGTACCATCCTAGGAGTGCCCTGTGGTATTTTGTGGTGTTTCCTTTATGTGCTTGCGAAACATATTGAATGGTGTTAGGGCTAGTTTTGCACAATTTTGAGTCTTAAAATGGTGTTAATTTCAAGACACATGGTAATATACTGGTCACTAATATAAATAAATTATGCACAGAAATTGCCTCCCAGTTGCTAATCCAAATCTGATTTATCATCTGGTTTGTGTGTTATTTGTTTAATTAGTTTGTACGAGTGTTAAACAGCATGTATAATCTCTTTTCTCGTATTCCCAGAATGTATAACTGATAACACTTGGTTCCATGTGCCATCTAACTAATTTCCATCAAATATTCTTGTAGTGTACTTTAGTTCATCTTGAAAATATTGGACTCTCTCAAAAAAGTAATAAACCATTGTGAGGGATATCTTTGATTCCCGTCAAATAGTTTCCAAAGGTTACTTTATTCAAACGCCTGACATTCTTGTACAGAAAATAATATCAGTGGAATGATCTCCTTTCGATCAAGGTCGGCATTGTTTTGTTTGGTTTAATGCTTGGGAACTCAGCCGAGCATTCCCGCTTTGCAGAACACTGTTCTCTTGCCTGGAAGCAGAATGAAGGGAAAATTTTGAAAAAAGTCTCAAAAGAGATCTGTGTGATGTGAACTTTTATGCAGTGGAATGTGGAATAGTGTGATTGGATAGAAAAGCGAAGGCAATTCACTTCCCTGAAAACATGCCAATGTTTATGACGGTGTGTGTCTTCAGCATCGGAGGAGAGACAGTGCTGATTGAATGGTGAATGGGAATTTGTCAGATCGATAAACAAATATTGAGAGTTCGAGTTGATTTGAGACGACTCGAGTGGCAATCTGCTATTTTGGGGCCGCAATGAAGTATGTGGCATGCGTCAGGATGGCAGACCTGCAGAAAATGGAGAAAATTTGGGAAGAACTGGGATTTGATCAGTTTGTGAGCAATATGGAAATTTGAAAAAGAGAGATTGAGTTGTCCCAGATGTTAGTGATTGTTTCTGTAGCAGGGTTCTTAGCAGGTTCTTTGCATCATCCCCCAAGAAGTCAGTGTTATTTTGATATCTCACACTAACAGTCTGTGAGTAGCCCATACTGACCATTGACAACTGCAGTTTGAATTATTTTATTTCGGGAGGGGGCAGGACTTCGAAAAGGTTGTAATCTTTGGTAAAAGTGGAACTTTATTTAAAAAAAATCCCCCCCCCGCCTTTTTCACTTCAGGAACATCCTCATTACCAAAAGTTGACTTTCATGTCAAACTTTCATGTCAAACCATCTCAATTTTTACGTTTTTATCAAAAAATTAAGTGGACCTTTTGCCCTTTTTGTTGAATTTGGGAGGGTTTTAATTGGCACCCACCCCTTGCGTACGGCCTGGAACAATTTTTAACAATGTACATGTACTAGATGTATGAGTGCTGTGTAATTATCCCCTTCAAGTGATCAAGGAACTACGATAGGCATGTGTAAATGTAACTTTTTTTTTACTTTGAAGATGTATTGGCTGGCATAGGTAGATGTAAATTGATGATTCCTCATGAACATGTATCAGGTTTATGGATTCTGGCACTGCTTGCGTAGATGTTGCTGTTTTTCCCGTCGTAACTAGTACAAGTATAATCAACATTGATGTAGATACATCTAGTTGTAAAAAAAAATGGAATTGGAAAATTCTCAAATTCTCAAATTAGATGATGAACCTACTGTGGGGTGTGGTTAAAATGCACCTTCGTTTTTTTTACAGTCTGTGTGCCGCCACGGAGACAATTGTTCCGACAGATATGAGACCAAGAAATGCATTATATTACCCCACTCAACCAATGGCCAGTGATGGAGAAAATGCAGGAGTGTCTTCGTCTTGTACTTCTTAAGATGTTGCAGCAGGTCGGAGCACTCTTGACTTTCTCTCTGTTGCTTTTAACCAAAAAAAAAGCCATTCTGTTACTGGTGAATCGAATCTATTACACATATCCAGAGCCAAAACAAGCTATACAATATTCAATTGGCCTTTCATCTCCTGTAACCTAGCCTAATATTCACCCCTAATTTTTACGACCCCGATACCAACAAAATTATACCATAGATACCTCACCCAGCAGTGTTGGGAGTGTGAGGTGAATCCGGATCCACCCTGTTTAGCGGGGACAAAATGGGATTTTAAACTTTGGGTTTTAACTAAATACGACATTGGATTGATAAACTGCCAAGTACTAAAGGGGAAATTTGTGGTCCTGATGGTGCTAATCAACCTATGGGAAGTGTGCTAACTGGAACCCAAAATACCATGATGGTACATACATTGTGGGTATTTTGTGGGTTAAGGCTACGGATGTAACCCCACCCATCTACCGAACTCTGTATAATGCAAACACAGGGCTTTGT
The DNA here is from genome assembly GCA_023653785.1 of Ophioderma brevispina. Classification (NCBI taxonomy): domain Eukaryota; kingdom Metazoa; phylum Echinodermata; class Ophiuroidea; order Amphilepidida; family Ophiodermatidae; genus Ophioderma; species Ophioderma brevispina. The sequence goes on along the minus strand of JAMKCH010076884.1, from coordinate 40,891 downwards.
TTCAGTACTTGAGGACAAGCACTTTGCCCTCATGGGGGGGGTGGACAGGTGATCAAGTGACCCTTTCCTCCTTATGCACCATTGAGGTCCCCCGTTCCGATCCTTGAATCAGCCTTTAAGTTCATAAAATTGTTTCTGTCCAATATCTGGGCTCAGAATCAAAATCACGTCACCCGTAGAATGTTGGCCTGTATGACTTTGTTCATAGAGAAAAAGGCTACTTGTAGCTTAAATACATATAAATTTACCAAAATTCACATTGGATGTTTTTTATGAAGAAATCCGTAGTGGGTTCCAACACATCCCTTTAAGATTATGAAATTTTTAAAAATGTTGATATTATTAGTAAATCTCTCTCAAAACATTTTGGATGAGATTGCACATTGTATATCTCCAAGTAGTCATTCAGTCATTCTCATCTCAGTTGGAAACTTTACTATTGTGAAACAAAGGCAGAAAATAGAGAGATACAAATTAAAGTGATCAATGTATTCCCAAAGCAATCAATATAGTCTCTGTCTGATTGTGATTGAATTTGTTCTACTTAATTCAGTCTGACCCTAATTCATAAACGTTATCATGAGAGAAAAGAAATATATTGATAAACTCATGCATGATATTTGTCATTGCACGGTGCGTATGTTAATGATGTCCGCGTATACTTAGAACGCCAACGGCGACGTTGTGAGTAGATTCATGTATGGGCGGGGTGTGCACTTTTCGTTTGGACATTATGCTTTGGATTGTCCTCAGTAATCAGAGTTTTTTTGTATTGTCCTGCTGTAATTACGTTAATGAATTGTTAATGTCCTGCATATTTTTATGTTGCTCGTGTCATCCGGCAAAAATCAATGCACTTTGCGTCAGTTTTGACAAGACTCATAATGGCACTTCGCCCACGGGGCTCGTGCCATTAATGCGTCGGACAAACTGACGCGCGTGCCATTGATTTTTGCGAGGTAGCCTCGGGATACCCTCTCGTATTCGCTGGTTTTGACCTACTTTTCAAAAGCCTTGTTGCAGAAAATATCGTGCCATTTATATCCCCTAAAATCTAACATGTCTGATAGTTTATGAAATTTGTGGCAATTTTACGTCATAATGATATGTACTCAATAAGATAGGCCAGCGAAAACATTGACGTACAGTAGAAAAGATATTAATGGCAAAGAGTAGAAATAACAAAGCGAACACACTTCCACACATGCTACCGTCGTGACGGTTTGAACCTAAAAACCGACTGGTAACCTAAAATAAAAACAGGCCTATAAGGGCGTAATCAGGCAATAGGGGAGTGCGGCCAAGAAAGCCCAATTTAGACATGCCATTACTTAACACATAACAATGAATATTGACGAAAAATTATGCAATTAGTATACTGTTGTCAAGGAATATTTTATTGTACTTTCTTACAGATGAATTTGCTGTTAACCGCGTTCTTTAATCCGTTATGAGTGGCATTGGAAGTAACGAATGCGTAGGGGATGGCCGATATAAGGAGTGAAGTTTTCATCCTGATAGATCGGCCTTCACCCCACAACCCCATCTGTAAAGTTTCGCACCAATTTTTCATCCATTTGGCGTTAGAGCACAAACGTGATTTTGTCAGCCCCAGTCAGTACTCTGTAACAATTACTATTGGTCGACCAAATTAGGGGCATCAAATTTTCGCTCATAACGTCCAAACCAAATATCCTTATGCCCTAATATTTCACCGGGTAAATGAGAAAAAAGCAGCCCGAGAAAATCGTAATCTTTCTTCTGATACCAAATTTGACTACTTCCGTAAAATCTGGGATTCTGGAGACGAGCTATTAGCGATCGGGCTAGACTTTTTTAAGGTTTGGAAAGAGGAAATATCCATATAATTGGTATGTGAAGGTATAATAAGATGATGGCTTATTTTGGGAATCTTGAGCAACGGTTCATATGATAATAAAAAAATCTTTATTTTTTTAGGTAAATCAGGGTACTATGCTGTGGATCACGAAATGCACATTTTAAAGTGACCGAGGATAGTTTTTAGGATATTAATTTTCAATAAATTTCACTGGTCAGTTGAGACCACCTACCGAGAACATTTCGAAGTTTTATTTGGACAAAAAGTGCAAGAACAACCGCAACTTGTTTGACCTTGCCGGCGATCGTAATGTTCCCTATAGAAACCATGCTTTGACGTTCTGTCGTCACGACCAGAACTACCAATCATCACTTATTACATAAAGAACGCGTTCGGCTTATTCACTTCACGCGCTATCTCATCCTTTGGTAAGCATTTTCAAATATGTAAAAAACGGGTTCGAGAAAAATTGGGCGCTTCTTTCTGGAACCGCTTCATGTCCTCTTTAAGATGTTTTTATTTTGATGTTAGGAATAAAAACGTTTCAAAATCTTTCCTATTCAAACGTGGACTGATTTAATTGCTTTTATGTAGGAGGCCTTGAGGAAACATGAATGGTCGGATTTTTTGAATTGGATCAGCCACCTTTAAGGAGGTTCTTAATGTTTTGGCTGCATGCGTAGTACTGTTTGATTGATCATACTGAAATTAAAATACGGAACTCACTATGATATTTAGACATGGTTGAAAAGTGCAATTATTATTATTCATTATGTACAGTGAGGCAGTTAGTTTTTATGTTTGCACAACATGCTCTGAGTCAAAGTATAGATGTTACTCATGTTTACCCCAAGCTTTTCTTGTTTACTAGGGTGTTGCTTGCCAAATTTAAAGCACCCTTTGTCCTGTGGTGTGTGTGTGACCTTTGGACTCAGACTTGTTCTTTTCTCCGTTACGGTCCCTTTGGGCATTTATCGACATTTTTTTTCAAATTGACCTCGCTTCAATGACTTTTGATTTTTGGGGTAACCCTAACCCTGATAATAAACTCAGGGCGTTGTTTTCTGTATGCCACATCATTTTCCATAGGTCAAAGGTGCGTCAAAACGCATAGTGGGACAGACAGATCTCATTTTTATAGTAATAGTGCATTTCCCCTGTGTGTGACCTTTACCTAGATGAAGTGTGACTTTGTCTCATTTTTTATGTAGTAATATATAACTTCTATAAAATGTTGATATTTTACGATTCAATACGGTGGAATGACAGGTATGATGTCATGAAGTACCGATTTCTAATTTTGTATATGAATTGAAATAGTTAATTCTTTAAAAAAAAAAAAAAAACCATTTGGGAAAAATTTAAAAGTCTTTGGGTGACAGAAGCAAAAATTTCTAAAAACAAAGTAAGTACATTGGGTTACAATGTTTTGCCTGAACGTGGACTTTAGCATTTGGGAATGCTTTTCAATAATATTTAAAACAACATGTTATGGATCACGTTGGTAGTGTGCCGAGTCCTGTAAAATACTTTACGTCCGTCGGCATCAAATATCCGGAATTAACTTCTTCCAGTGCGGCTTGTAAAATTGTGAGTCGTCATATTCAATCTTGTGTGGGTAAGTATAGCGTTGAGTGTTTTCCGATAAGGTGTATAATGTCTATAGTATGTTGATTGTACCATTTTTTCCCTTAAAAATCTAAATGTAAAGAAGGAATAAGCCCCTATGCACTGCTGGGCTAAATATTTAACGTTCGTGTATGCCTCAACTAAGTATTGTGCAAAAAGTCACATAAGTCAACATGCAAAAATTCCCCCCAAAATTCCATCTATTTCCCTTCCCATACCTTTACATGGATTTTCCCATTGCTCGCCCTTTCCTGTTGTAAGGCATTTTTCTTTCCAGGCACTCAAGCTACAACTATGGCAGACATTCCTCTAATAATAATTAGTGTTTCCAAGCTGCATTAATTGTGAGTAATTTCATATAATTGCTATCCATGTTACCACAAATTATGAATCTGTGTGCACCCATCAAAGAAAATAGTAGACTCAAATAGAAACTGATAATTTACAATAAAACTAAAATAGTATCACAAGTTGGATATTGTACTGGAACAATTCTCTTTTGATAGTGTTAATGAGGAAAAACCCCCATAAACCATTTTACTCGTAAGTGAGGGAAATTCAGGGCTCCCAAAATAACCTAAGGCACATAAGGCAATTTGCCTTAGGTGCCTCTACCATTTGCCTTGGTGCCCTAAAAAACTTTGTTATTCTTTAACATTATAATGCCTTGGGGCCCTTTTAAAACTTGGGCAAAATTGGCCTTGACCCACCCTGAGTCTTATTTTGGAGCCTGGAAATTAGTCACTTATTCCTTTCACTTCGAAATATTCAGTGCCGCATGTCTGGAACATCGCTACATGCCCAAATTGACCTTGCGCACTTCTATGACTAGCTGCCAAATTCGGGAGGTCCAGCATATACACAACATTCTGGAAAGATCCCGACAGTACTCTGGGAAAATGAGATGGGGGTAACCTCATGATACCTCAAAAGCCAAACACGTATCACCGGCAGTTAGCAGTACTTCCTTTTTGGCGATCTCCTGAGGGGAACACATCCCACCAGCAGTAGCAGTAGTGTTAAACTCTTATCTCCGTGGGTTGACCAGCAAAATTCGGCAATGAAAGTAACTTGATTGCTAGTTACAAAATGTAATATTGCGAGTCGGACGTGTTAGGGTTAATGTAAATACCAAAGTTTTAAACGGAAAATGGAGACAATTCACAGAATTGGGAGTTACTCTAGAACACTTTGAGAAACCTGAATGTCCTGAAAAAAACCTGGGATTTTTCCAGTTATCTCCGATTTTTGACACAAAATAATGGTATAAATTCATCCCACAACTAATTTTAGTTGCAAAATGCATTAAAATCTCCTGAAATTCTAGCCCAAAATTACCTTAGTATCTTCATTTTCGCCGATTTCACTGAAATTGCCCGGTAAATCTAATGCCAAATTCGGCATACTTCCTGTCCTGTGTGCTTGTTCCTGGTGTTTCTAGTTTAAATAATGTTGTTGTTGTGTTTTTAGTTTAAGAAAATTAAAATGTTTCCCTAGAATGGCATAAATTAAGGCTTTTAATTAGAAAACATAAAAGAAAATGGAATCGGCGATTTAGAAAACGGGAACTGTGGTTTTAAGGTTGTTTCCTCTGCTCCCTTTCCTCGTTTGACCATGTGTTCAGCACGTCCATAACGGGTGTTACAAGTTGGCAGAGTTAAACTTAGCAGTGGTATTTTGATTTGCAACAATGATACAGAACCCATTCTCCACATGCTAAATTAATTTGTCACTTTACCAAACCAAACAACTCTCGACTAATTTTGCCCATGTGTGATGTTGGGCATGAATTATAATGCATTAACATTATTGATGGCTTATGAATTTCTAAGCATGGTTGGCTGTACAAGGATAATTTCTGCGGCTGTTTGTTTCAGTGTAGTGGGGTTTTCGTCAAAACTGCAGGTTATTACCCAGGTGCCACCTGGTGCTTGTTGTGGGCTTATCCTGGTGAACATTATGCCATGTAACAAGATGATTGTTTTTAGGTTGTCCGATTTTAATCAGAAAAAACTTATAGCTGCATGATTCGTGTGTGTGTCTGTATCAAATATTTGGTAATGGTATACATTTTTGTTAGTATGTGTAGTTTTTGCAGTGACAGATTTTTCATACTTGGTATGGGTATATGCATCGGAACAAGGGGCATATGTGTATTGCACATATGTGAAGGTCAGATGTCATCTCGGGGTCACTTAGGGTCATATGTTTTGCATGTTTGTATACACTGGGTATTTGAGACCACATTCCTTTATTTTTCTAAGTGCGGTTCAGGTTTTTATGCAGTGATATGTGAACTTATGATATGTTTAATTGGTCCATTTGGCTTTCCCTGATTCTGCTTATTATTTCCCAGGAGCAGTGCTCCCTGCTCCCACACTTTGTGCAGGAGCAGTGCTCCCTGTTCCCATACTTTGTGGAGGAGCAGTGCCCCCTGCTCCCACACTTTGTGCAGGCCTGAGCAGTGCTCCCTGCTCCCACACTTTGTGCAGGAGCAGTGCTCCCTGCTCCCACACTTTGTGCAGCAGTGCTCCCGGCTCCCACACTTTGTGGAGGAGCAGTGTTCCCTGTTCCCACACTTTGTGCAGCTAAAGCACTGGTTGAGTATGGGGAAAGGCTGATATTCAGCTAATATTTGGAATTATATATTTTTTGAAAATAATAAAGTGACCTCCAAAAAGTTCTTTCCACAAAGGTTAACACAGACCAAGTTAAACAAGATCACAACCTACAATACATCACAGTCAACCTGTTTATACATGACCTTTAGCTGGAAAAATCATGGCCGGTGAGGGTCGGCTGCATTTTCTGGAAAATGTGGTTCAATAGATAGGTCCTACTATCAGCTTATTTGCTAAAATTTTATTAGGATTTATTCCTCCAGCTCAATAGAAACACGCTCTATGTTTGAGGGTAGGAGATAGAAACCCAGTATGAGTAATTGAGTATATCAAGCAGTGGCGGCGCCAGACTTCATTTTCTGGGGGGGCCAAAGTGATTTTTTTTTTGGGAAAAGTGAAAATCTGGGGGAAAAGTGAAAATCTGCGGGAAAGTGAAAATCTGCGGGGAAAAGTGAAAATCTGGGGATAAAAGTGAAAATCTGGGGGGAAAAGTGAAAATCTGGGGGGAAAATATCAAGAAGCGGTACTGGTACACTATTTGCGTTCTAATTAATTACTTTGTTCTTCAAACACATCTATTTCCATTATTTCAGGGTCAAATTCAAGATATTAGTGTTAGAATTTAGCTCTTTTTATTTTCTTTCAATTTTCAATCCATTTTTTTATGGATCAAACTTAGATTTTTTTGCTACAGCCCTTGCAGTCTACACATGCGGCAGTGTAGTTCCCTACAATTTGTGTGTAAAAATAACTTAATTCTCCGCATTTTCTATATCAATGCAGAAATTCACAGCTTTCATATGATACCAATTTTGCATTCCAAGTCCAAATAGTAGACAAGATATCACCTAAAACATGCTGGCATTGTTATCCCACAGTTTTTGCCCAATTACTTGTAATAATTATAATAATAATAAATAAACAATGTAACCTGCCTCCTTAAAGTCCAGCCAAACCGCTGTAGTGCCCCCAATGAAACAAAGGTCTCGGCCTCGCCTTTTTGTCAAAGTGTCATCCCCTGATTTTAATCCTCCTTAGGAACTACCTCAAAACCCACTGACCAAAGGTTTTTAATTGTGGACACACGATCAGACAAACTTGAGACACAAAAGGCAGCTACATGTATATCCTATGCATATGACATGACCGTGTTTCAGGTCTAATAAAGAATCAGTTTTGGACTGTAAAACATTAACCACCAGTGCAATATGACGAGTACATTAATTTCTAATGCAAAATGTGTATTGTGGTGTATGGCTATACTGCACGTGGAGCAAAAAGGCCCCATTCTTCCCTGCCCGTCAGTTCTTGACACGGGTACTGTTTTGTCCATGCCATTGTTCCCGGTGAACATGGGCTGACAAAGGCCTATTCTTTTCCTGAATATTTGTGATATTTGACACAGCATGCCATGCTTTCTAATTTGCTTTATTAGCTACAGAAAGCTACCATTTCTAACAAATGGATATCAAAGTAGATGTCAAAAGGGGGTTCCCTGCATTTTCTTCACCGCTTCCCAAGCTCCAGTATCATTGTTTTTCATACAACCGAGAATGTGCACATCAAGGGTTGTGATAAATCGAGGGTTTAGGGCAAAAAGGCCCCATCTGCAATAGCTGCCAGGTGTAAGATTTGGCAGGTATGACACTTAATAACAACACATCTGACAAATGGCAGCTATTGCAGATGAGGCCGCCTTGCACTAAACCCTTGAAATAACCAATGACCTTTTTGTGTCAGGGAGTTAGTCTGCCTGATTTCCAAGCACGACTTATCTCACATGGAAATCTCTGCTTATGTAGTACATTGATGATATCGCACAGAATTCTACCCATAATGCTCTTGGTCCTTGAGTTAATTCACTAGCTGTGTCATTAACCGATTAGCCGTGGCCCGACTGCTTGTAATGGTGACTGCCGAGACGGATGGCGGAGAACGTATTTTATTGCCAACCCAAATTTTAATATGATTTGCCAATTAGTAGAACCAAGTTCAGGTGGATTTGGGTGTTTAATTATCAAAATAATAATGGACGCTGTGTGTTGTGATAATCTTTCCTTGTAATGGAAACCTGGTATGTGTTTATTATATGTGCACTTTATGGCACCGTAATAGGCCCAATATCAGAATGCCTTTCAGATAAACAATATTTTTTAAAGTATGTAAATTTGCAAGATCGGGCGATGGGGGAAAAATTATGAAACTTTCTTTAAATTCTTGATTGGAAAGGAAGGTGTGCATCAGTTTTCTCCTCTTAAAACTTACAAGTCCGCATTAACTCAAATTGCAAATTTAATTTTGCCCTTTTACAAATTGGTAATGCCTGCCCATTGTAGTTAAATTCAATCCGTACCTATTAGTACAAGTGACAGTACAGTAGCTGGGTTAGAGCCTGCATTTGAATGTATTGTTCAATTCTATTAATTTTGTGGCTGACCTGGCTTAGCATACTTAGATAAGGTCATTTCATGCATAGTTATTGTTTAAGAACAAGGTCCTATAGCCAGTATTTTTTGTGTTCAATATTTTTCATGTTTTAAAATTTTCTTGAAATTGCCCAAATTTTTATTTTTGCAGAATCTACAACAGGTATGATCTAACTGTTTCATTAATATACATGTATGTTTGAGTGTGTCAGACTCCTTATAACGTGTTCGCATTCCAATATTGATTTGCAAATTCTTGGAAATAAAACCACCACAAAAATAAAATTTTATAGAGACATAACCCGCATGGCTAACACACATAAGTTACTTCTTGTATGGATCATACAAGCTGCCCCAAAGTCATAATACAACAAAAGGCACTCATGTTTGACATATCTTAATACTGCCCAACATGCATGTCAGCCAGGCCAGGTGAATTTGGTGCTGCAATTGAATTAGGAATTTCTCTTGCTCACAGTGCGAAGAATGAATACAACTTCATAATCTTGTTGAATTGTGCCCTGTCAAACAGTCCACTCTCTACTAAGAGTTTTCCCTGGCTATTGAGATGAGTTAATTCATAACATTTTAACACAGTCTAACACCAAATTAGTTTGAATATGGTGTGTTGTATTTCAGTTTGGTTTCTGTTGGTGAACTTGGTCACGTAACTTGAGGGAAGTCAGGGGCGGATCCAGGATTTGAAAAACGTCAAAATTACCGGGGGGCTGAAGGCTGAAATTTGTCCAAAATGGGCTGATTTTGCAAGGTTTTGCAGAATTACCGGGAGGTGCGCGCCCCCTCCGCCCCCTCCCTAGATCCGCGCCTGGAAGTTGTTGAGATGGAGAGATGTTAACAGACCTGCCAGTTTTGTGAAGGCTGTACACGCTTGGTTTCTGTCTAAGTCAGTATGAAAGCCTAGAATGTGTTAAGCAGTTTAGCCCAGAACACAGCTAATGAAAATTGGACATGCGTATAATAATTGGTTAGTTATAGCCCTTTATCCCACCGAAAATTGTGCCTCTACTATATGAATGGAAAAATGGTGCAAAGTACCCAAATGATGATAACTTCAAATTCCATATGGGATAACTTTCCATGGATACTGATTACCTTCACAGCATTGAGATTAAATTATGATACATTTATGTTACCATATGGCATTAGAACATGTGTGTTTGTGATTGGATTATGAAATCAGGCATACGTGTATGATTTATTAGTTGTATTGTGATTAAACATTTACCGTGTGATGTTAAAGCATTCATATTCCATACATGTAGCGTGTGAGCCTCTTTCGCTTCTGCTATAATTTGAAGTAAAAAATGAATGAATTGGTGACTTGCTTGGGATGTTTGATATATTGGAACTGATAGCCTTCATATCAACAGCATGCATGCATGCAGCAATTACAATATTGCTGGTTGAACAAGAGAAGTTAAATGTTCTTCCCACAAGCAATTCTTCCAATGCAATTTTTGCACTGGTTGTCACATGATTAAGTTGTGACACTCGGTTACCTGAACAGAACTCATCCAATCTTGCAATTTAAGTACATTTTGTCACGATAATAAAGTTGTGTGACAACAAGTGTAAAAAATTGATGGGAGAAAAAGCATTGTGGGAAGACACTATTACCTAGGACTCTTGGTTGAACCTATCCAACTAACATACTCTCAGAATTACTAGAAAACTTTTATTGTGTTCATGTTATTTGGAACTGACATAGATTATATTCCAAGGGCCAGGTGTAGTAGAATTTCGTTTGAACAATTATGTGGTGCACAAGCTCAGTCAATCAAAGTGGACCAGTTAACATTTTTAGGCGACTTGGATATAATATTAAAAGTCTGGGATAAACTTTTGCATTTGCGGTATAGACTCAGTGGTTTGTCACATACATTATCAGAGTGCAATTCATCAATCATAATGCATTAGGATTCGATAGACTTAAGGCGAGGGGTTAGAGCAAAAAGTCCCCAATTTGTAATAGCTGCCGGTGTTAGATGGAAGGTTTTTAATAAACATTACTAAGGAACACAAATAACAAAATGGCAGCTAGTGAGATAGGGCCTTTGCAGGAAACCCTCGAATGTTCCTCTGTGGGCGGGTGTGATACCTTCATGAAGCTGAAAACTAAAACCCAAATATAAACAACATTGGTCAATTTGAGCAAGGGTTTCGGAACAACATTTAAGCAAATGGTAATTTGTTCCCAAATGGTCTGTCATGGCTATTATGAGTGGTTAAAATTGTAAAATGCCTCCTTTTCAATGCAGAGCTTTTGGATAAAATTATGAATACAAATATTAATAAACAGATGGCTGGAGATACCACTGGAATGATACCCAATCAGAGGTCTGAAAATGCTAAAACAGCAAGCATGCACATTCACAATGGATCCCACCCCATGCTAAATATGTATTGGTAGCTAATAACTGATTAGACCTATATTTTAGTGCGGTAATAGGTAGATTCGATATTTGACGGTGTATTTAATGGAATGGCATCGATCCTATTTACAACAAAATGCAGTAGAGTACCTTTGTTTTGTTCAGATCCCTGGCCCGATCGCTAATTAGCCTCGTCCCCCAGAAGCCCAGTTTTAACGGAAGTGTTCAACATTTTAGTATCAGAAGAAAGCTATAACTATTTTTTCTCCTTACCACGGGAAATCTTAGGGCCAAAGGATTTTTGGGTTTGGAAGTATAAACCGAAAATGTACCCCAATTTGGTCGATCATATTAATTTACACAGTGCTCTATGGGGCTTTACAAAATCACATTTTAGCATCTCCCAATGAAAACGTAATTTAAATTATGGCGTGAAACTTTAGAGATGTGTTTGGGTTGAAGGCCAATCTACAAATGACAACTTCATATCCTTAAATTGGGGCATCCCCCTTTAAATTTACATCGCATTGTTGTGAATTGTTTTATGATTTCTTTCAAATTATGAACCGATCAGAGTATAATATTCTAGTAGTCTAGAATATTATACTTGATCGTTCGTAATTGGCAAGAGTATATTCTAGTAGTCTTAGCGCTTTGTTTTTGAGTTCTGTGAATGTGAACATCCTGGTGCTGTTAAATTGGGACCACTGCCTTTATTGCAATTATAAAATCGCCGATAGTAATTTATTGCATTACGTCAACAAGGCAATTGGGTGCTGGCAGGTTATAATCATCTGCTGGAAGGATTTCCCATTTTACTCATGGAGAAAATTGTTTTGAGTTGGAGTGGGGATTAGTGGTATTAAGACAAACCTGTTGTATATGGAAAAGTTCAGTGATCTGTCCCTAAAGTGGTAATAAAGAGAGAGAGCGGTGAGGAGTTAAATTACACTTCTTCTGTAATTAACGGGTGGAGGAGCAACTTTTAAACTCCTTGAGAACTACCACCTTTGTTACAGTATCTCTGTTGGCTCATTACATGGATATAACAGTGATATCCGGGAGGAGAGGTCAAGACTGAAAGATAGGGAGCAACGAAGGGAGGCGGGGGAAGGGGTTATGTGGGAGGTTATAAAAGAGCGGTCGGGCTCCGAGGGGAGAGGAACTAAAGCGAGGTAAGTGAAGAAGGGAAGGACCTCTGATAACCAATCACAATGGGCCTAAATCTACTTCTGTGATGTAAACTTTCATACCTTTCTCTGATTGGCTAATTACTCATATTAACACTGTGAATAACTAACGAATCAGCGGTTGCCCATGCATGCGGGTTAAGTGATTTAATAAAATTTTCTGGGGAAAAATGCCAGGTCCTCACATCTTAGAACACTGGAATAGTCCACAGAATATGGTAAATAGAGAAGATTATTGTAAGATTTGGGTGGGGGGCATGAATTAAATTAAGTCCAAAAGGTACATTTTGTTGGCACTATTTAACATACTTGTCATCCTCAACACTGTGCGACTCATCGAGTATCCAAGAAAATCATCTGCAAGTGACCTGCAAATTGGATATTGGAAATCAATTTCATGGTTCTCAGTAAGTCCTTGGTTTATGGGAGAGTAAGGACAGTAGTTTTTACAACTCCATGGAGGATGACATATTTTTCATTTTTGGTTAAACATTATGATAAAACAGAATTAATGCTTGCTGTAAGACATGTATTAACACCATTGCACTAAGTTCCTTCATCGGGTCGGCGGGGGGGGGGGGGGGGGCTGATTTAAGTCTTGAAAAGTCTAAAGTCAATTCGTGAGTACAACACAGTGAGCATGTTACAAACAACTCATCTGGACGTGACCAACAAACTTGGAAATTGGAAATCAAATTCCACGGTACATAAAGTAAGTCAATGGTTTAGGAGGGTGGCCGGGGGGGGGTTCTCAACACAAATTAACCCATACAGGGACTTGCCACAGACATCGTCTCATTTTCATCTTCTGTATATCATTACCCCTTTTTTCATTCCAACTTTGGTAAAGCAATGGGTCGTTTTTTCCAATTTTTTTCGAAAATTGTTGAAAATTAGTCAGCATTTCGAATCGGAAACAAAATTGTCTAAAAATTGTTGGAAAATTAGTCAATTTTCCTTCCTCAATCTGAAGCAAAATTGTCCAATTTGCTTAAAATGGTCAAAATTTTTGCGGTGAAAATGGCAAATTTGGTTACATTTTGGCCCAAATTTGCATCTCTGTATAGCTATGGGTCCCGTGTTGGCAAAAATGGTATAGCTATGGGGTCCTACTTCCAGAGTCGCGGAGACACATCCTACCCAACCAAAGTTGAGAACTCCCGCACCTCCGTTCAATGAATTTCTGTTAACCACAAATAAGCAATGCTCTTTCTATATTATTCACACTAGTCCCTTCAGTCGTGACTCGTTGGAGTGTTATCTTAACTAAATTCCACACATGAATTTCACATTTGTGTGATGTGCGAAGCTTGAAAGCATGGCTGTGGACACAAGAGTGAGAATAGGAAGCACTCCTGATCTGTTAACAATGGCCTAATCAATTGCCTTATTACTTACTGCTAATTGCTGTCTTTTAACATTATGGCGCATAAACTTGGCTAGAAGGAGACACTACACTGCTGGTATTGCAGATGCTGCATTTTTTGTTTTACCATATAACAAGTTAATTGTCAGCAATCAAGTTTGTATTTATTGTTAACAGTAGAGGTCATACAAAGAGGTGATACTGTAGGTTCAAATGCAAAAAAAAAACCCAAAAAAACAAAATTTGGGAGAAATGGAGTACTGGTCAGGTCCTACTGTGATGTCGGATCAAGAGTGTGGTGAAAGAGAAAAATAAGATTCAGCATTTGTGTCAACAGCTGTGCATGCAAAAACCAAAGTTTTATCTGATGTCGAACTTATGATAAATCCGAGGTCCAGGTTTATAAAGTCTTTCATTGGCAATTTTTAACTGATTTAGTTGTACAGGTGCACTAAATGGCACCAAACCCAGTTTAGTCATTGGTAACATCCAGTTGGTAGGAATCTATTACAGAGAGGGCATTATTTGAATAATGATACTATTTTTTGAATATTATGTAAGACGTCTAATCCAAAATTAAGCTTTTTAAAGTAGAGGAATGTTCTGATCAATGCAAGTATCCCTGATTCTGTATCAAAGCCTTATTTTTTAAAAAATTCGTAAAAGTCTTCCATAAAATTATTTTATTATTTCAAAATTTGGTCTTAGAAAAGTCTTAAATTAATTATTTTTTTAAAATCCTGTTTATGCTTTGTTACCAGTAATCACCCAGCAGTCTGTATAATAATTTGGTTCTGCTTTTTGTCCCGGCATTTAGTTTTCCATGATGTTTTCTTTTTTGCTGGCAGGAAAAAGAAGACAAATTGCTGGAGAATTTGGATATAGGACATAAGGCCTAAAACAAAAATCATAATTTTGTTTCTGTAACCTTGCTCTGAAAAAATTTGGGACTGAAGGAAGAGAAACATTTTATTTTACAAATATTTTATTATGTAATCTATGGAATCCTGTCAGAATTTGACAAGGAAGACATAATTTGTCCCCAAACGGCCATATTAGAAAAAATTCTTGACACTAATTAAAGAGACGGAAGGGGTACCGAAACAAATTTATTTTTTACTCTTGCCTAATGGAGAATGAACCTGGTCACTGCACTTGCCGTTCTCATAGCTTCACTAGTATTATTCTGTCTAGTTGTAGGGAATGACTGTCTCATAGTTTTCCCATCCATCTAATTTTGGTGCTCATTAGACCCCGACCGTTTGCTCATATTCCCATTGATAGACAGATGCCATGAAAATGAGAAGTTCTCCCTCATAGTATTTTTGTGGCAGGGTTTTCGGAGAGGTGGGAACTGATTTGTCCCGAGAATGCAAGTAACTGGTAAGATACAGTGGCTGCTCTAATGTTGCTGCAATCTGTCAAGATTTGTGTACTCCTGGTATTCAGTAGTCAGTCAGTCCTATGTAGAGGCAACAGAATTTCCACATTTAGAATTAATGGCAGAGTTAATGCATGTGATTGGCTAAACGGTAATCTTCTTTCATCACTAAATATCTCTTCACTAATTATTCGCAAAATCTTAGAAAAGGCTTTTTCCCTTCCCCAAAGTGTCATTGATTCTGATTGTTCTGTTTTGACGCGTACGAAAGCGACAAATTGACTGTAATGGCGTCTGCCCTATGACCACACCGTGTTGTTTTCTGCTTACAGACAGAAATACAAAAGTACGAATATCCTCCAGAATAGATAAAATTTCCACATATACATTGGCTCAACGGTTTCAGTTGTTATATAAAAATCCTCAATTTCTTTGAGGTAGATCGGGGGACAAGCTGTGGATCACGAAAGCCCATTCAAATCATTTTGGCCATAATTTAATTCATAAATCATCAATATTTTAGAATCCCAACCATTTTGTAGGGTTTGGGCCCATTTAACCAAAATGACACAATAGCTTTTTATGGTTTAACCCAAATTTGTAAAACAATAATCGGCAATTCTTCGTTGAATGAAGAGTCAAGGGACGCGAGCAAATCGAATAATAATCAATGGAGTGGAAGCAATGAGTGCTCATATTCCACATGTATTTCAAGTAAGTCCGTTTCCTTACTTGTATACACGCTATTGGGAGGTGGTAAAAACCCAATATTACCGATTACATAGGACCAAATGAAGCGAGAGGAGGGAGAAGAGACATCTGTCAGATTTTGGTCAGCTCAGTTTTATTACATTCTAAATATATGTACATACACACTAATTCCCCGAAAAATCTACAATTTGATGTAAAATAACAAAATAGAGGCAGTTTTAATTTTTGCTTTTTTGCCCATACTGAGAAAACGGGCGGATTTTCGCACGGCTTCATTGATCAAACGCCCACTTTGGCTCACTCCTCGTGTACGCAAAGTGATACCAAACATCTTTTGACTAGAATTGTTATTGGCTGCCACTGTAATATGGAGGCTTACTGAAAGTAAAATAAAATTTGAAATAAGTTACAGAATGGACATATTTTTGGGGGGTTGCATTTCGTTTCATTTACTTATTATTGAAGTGGCACACGGCGAATGATGGTTCCCCCCCCCCCCCACAACGACGTAAATTATGGATGGTCATCACTTTTGACGTCACCATTGCCTTGCGATGTGGATTTGTCGTAATCTTTTCGAGTAAGCTAATTGGCGGAAAATTAAAAGGGCCCACTCAACAAATGTGGACAATTTTCCAACTTATTTTGATTTATATGTAACTACTTTACTAACTTTCCATCCTAACCAACTTTCCAAATATTCAGACTCATACATATTCCTTTAACATTCAAAATGGTTAAGTCTGTCATTCTACCCAGAATGGCACCACAGTTTTATGTCCAGGGAGAATTTTTTTCAAATCTCCTGGTTAGGTGTGTACTTTCATGTACCCAGGAAAAATGCTACAAAATCCATCCTTTTCCCGAACCAATTCTGCAATTAAAATGTTTTGTTACATGTGGTCTCCAACCCATAAGAATTCCTTAGGAATAAAATCTTGGAAAGCCTGAAGTTTTATACAGAATTGCTGTTCAGTGTGTAGTGTAAGTTCTTTGGACAACCCATTGGGCAAAACTTCTAGTGCTAATATTAACTAGGACGGGCCAACGTCTGATATCGTAAAGTGCGAGGGAAGGGATAAAAGATGACTGCACAGCACGTATGATCTATAATTGTTGTAATTTTGAGGATTCAACCTGCCGGATTGTCTATGTGATGAGGGCTTACAGCTAGCAGAGAATGACACAGACTAAATCTAGAGATGAAAAAACATGGAGGATGTGGTAAGAGTGAGTGAATCTGTCCTCGGCTGCGCAGGAAGACGTGGATTAGGTGAGGTGAATCTCCTGTGTTGGAGCTTGGTTTGGTTGGCTTTCTCTTCGGTGAGGAATGGTTAAAAACAAGATAAACGCGGATTGTTTTCTGTTTTTACAAACATAAATTTTTTTTGCATAATGGACTGATTCCTTAGTGATGAAAAAAGGATGGGGAGTGCACAACTTTTTTTATGTAAGGAAGAAATAATTAACAAGTCATGTCCTAAGAAAGTTGGCATAAGACGATTGAGAGGAATTTTAACAGTAGAACTAGGACGTGTATTTGTAATTTGGGCCAAGTGGAAATTGTATTGCCTTTACTTACTACTGACGAATTAGGGACGCACCCAAAACCATTAGAGCTTCAAGGGGGGGTTTGGAAGGTGGGTGGAGGGCAAGTTTGTTTTTTTTTCGTTGGCTTCTGGAGCAAGTTTTTTTTTTTTCTTTCAGTCATAGGCTGGATTGTTTTTTTGCCTACTTGAGGAGTGTTTTTTTCGTAATAAGGGCGGTAAAGTTTTTTGTTTTTATGAAAGTGGGGAACTTTTTTTTTTTTTGCTCATATGGTGGTGAAGTTTTTTTTTTAGAAAACCTCCTCTCAAACCCCCCATGAAGTCAAATGGTGCCTCCTTAGAAGATCCCAACGGATATTTTTCAAGCATTTCTTCCTATTTAAAGTTGAAAAAAACAAAATTTTAAGCATGCAGAAGCAACCAACATAACAATGGGTGTCACTATGACTTGTAAAATCTCATTCCCCTTTGGCACAGTTCTAGATTTCAGGGGCATCAATGTGTTTAAGAAAATACACCCCTGTTTTTGGGGTATGATATACATGATACCCAGGTCACACATGTCAGTTGCATGTCATTATGTACAGTACATCACTGAACTGTGTCGTGGTTGGATGAGCACAGTGTAACTCAGTGGTATAGATTTTTGTCAAAGGATGATTTGTTTTCCGGTATCAATATTTTGTTGTAGTGTACTCTTCTAAACATTGCCCCTCTTAAAAGATTATACGAGTGGCTTTTAATCTGGATTTAAAACAAAACAAAAGAAGGTACTGGTATTTTCGAAATCATAGGCTGAAAAATGGAAATATTATAAAAAAAAAAATGCTGTTCTGCCGACGTAATTAGGCTATCAATCTAATTTTGTGACGCCAGATGCATCAATTATATCATAACAATTTCCGAGACGTGGCTCACAAATTAAACATACAGCAGTCATACCCATCAGGGGGCTAATTTTAGCCTACTTTTTTTTAAAATGAAATTTTTTGCATAAAAGAATCAGATCGATCAGGGATGCACGCAAACCGAGATCGTTGTCATGTTGCATAAATTTTGACAAAAGGGAATGATTTTGGTACTCTGATTTTGTACTAAGTAGATGACATACAACAGAAACAGATTGCGTCATTAATCAGGTGAATGCCATTTAGGGCCATTAATTTGGAGAATTGTTTATTAATCCAATAATGGTCGGCTAGGATACTGTAATGTGAATTATCGCTTGTTTATTTGTTAATTGGAGTGAGGAAAAATGTTTTAATTCCTGGAATAGAGGCTTAGATTGTACGTTTAAACGTTAAAACGCCAGCGGCCGTTTAAACGGATAGTAACATTGCAAAACTTAAAAGGGTATCTTACCTTTTGTTTTTATTACAAAAGTTCGCAAAAATTCAATAAAGAAGCAACATGTTGTCATCACTAAATCGCAAAAATGAGTACAAAAATTCTTTATAAAGTACCATCTGTCCCAATGTTGTATGCCAAGAACAGTAAAAGAACGTCCTAAAATAAAGAACAGGCACAAATTTTTGGAGTAATTCGCAACGATAGTCGCAATTGACCGATTACCAGGGCCAAGCCAATTCTGGGTGACGGGCTTGAACCGCAAGATAGCGCAAGTCACGCACGGACTGTACTATCGGCGCGGAGGATGCCAAAAACAAGATGGCGACAAACAACATGCACGAGCCTGTCGTTTGATCCGACGGCGAGGCAGTGAGGGGTAAAATCTCCCTAGGCATCCGTTTAAACGGCCGAAAATTTCCGTTTAACGTTTAGACAATTAAAGGAAATCGACAGCCTTGTAAATCTCAATATGTGAATTGAATGAGAGACAAGTTAATGTTAAACTGTTTTATTCTGCAAGTTTCTTTGCGTATTACATGAGTAGTTGTTCCCAGAGGTCAAAGTCATATAGACATTAGACATGAATATATTTAGTAAGTAGGGTCCAGCTCGATTGGGCATACCTGGTCTTGCTATAGTTCCATGTTGCAAAAAAAAAAAAATTAAAATGAGATAGTAACTGTAAGTGACAGTCACACATGCTGGAAGAAGTTTGGAATTTGGAAAGGAACCACATTTCCCAGGAAATGTTGCTATTTGGAGGAATTTTGAGTGTTTTCATAATGGATGACAACCCGTTTCTGATACTTTTCTGACACACATGAAATTCGGAAACCTTAAAGGAACCTTAACGGAAAAACCACACGTTGATGTGGTTTATTCCGTTAAGGTTCTGAATTCATAGGGTGTCAGAAAAGTATGTCAGAAAAGGGTGTTACCTTATGGAAACACCCAGAATTTTTGTCTTTAGTAGATAAAGAATACAAAGAATTAAAGGGAAATTTTGTACCTTGGAGGGAAATTTGATTGTATTCCCAGGAAAGTTGGCATTTTTTATATTAAAAGAACAAAAAAACAAAAAAATTTTGATATTAAAAAAAAGCATAGCACTAGAATAGGATAACAGTTATGAAATACTGATCACTGAATACAATCTAAGGGACGAAAAAAAACAACAACATGATAGATGTGCAACAAAAAAAAACAGCCCCAAGAAAAAACAACTAAAGTTAAGGATGTTTTGAAATGACTACCATGCATGTTACTGTTATTGTATCAAGCCATCACACAAAGATTATTGACTGCTGTCTAACAGCTACCTTCACAATGATAAGTGAGGGAAAATAGGCCCATACACTTCTCTTGCTATTCAAGAGGCACCCAGGAAAAGGTGATTATGTTCAATACAATGCTTAATGGTGTTATGTAATGGCCTCATTAGGGGAGTTCAATGGGGAGCTTGTAGGGGGCATTTAGGGGTTGCAGGTAAGTATTTGTGACAAGGTTAGCATTAGTGGATGTAGTAGCCTTGGATCAAGTCTTTGTTGCAAAATTGTAATTCTGCTGGATGTACTACAAAGGTAACTGTAGTAGTCTAGTACCATAAAAGATGATCAGTTTATCTTCCTTACATCTTCTCTGGTTTATGACAGGCAGTCTAGTAAAGGATGCTTTGAAAGGAAGCTGTACAGTGTGTGTACATGTGCTATTGGTTACTTAGTACCATAGGCCATTTAGTTGAGAGCATAAATCATAATTTTTCTTGCGCTTCCTGGATAAACAGAATGATTTAGCATCTATCAAACTAGATTAAAGTAGATACAATTTGGTCCAACAATCTGCAGTTTGTCTTTGATTGCTTGGTTTTGTGGTGAAAAATTGCATCAGACTGTAGTAATAAATCATACATAACATAATGGGTCATAAAGACAGGACATATTATTGATCAAATTTTTAATTTTGCATAAAATGCAGGGAAATATTTCAAATAAAATAACCAGCAGAACCGTTCTCTGCTCCTCTCTTACTTGACTTGACATAGTTAACCGATGAGACCCAGTGTGTTTGCAATTGTAAACACATGGCAGGAGTAAAACATGCTTACACATCACGCTCAGATAATGGCTTATATTTATATATTTGTGCCCCCACGACATGCACTTCTTTATTGAAAGCAAATGGGCAACTATTTATTAATGGAAGCCCAATTTTTCTCCCTCCCGGCATTGTAAATTTTGTGCAATTTTCTACCACGTTGCTCCTGGGCATGTCGTTTCCATCTTCGCCAGTGCACACTTCAATTTCACCTAATGAGGCTGCACCAGGCACTGTCATTTTCCGAATTATTCTGCTTCATATATACTGTAGAACTTGGTGGATGAGCCCTGAGACTATATTACACAGTATGGGGACTACATTCCCCTCAGGGAGATCTATTGTGTGGGGTGAATGCTTATTAGGCCTTCAAAATTAATGAATACCACCAAATGCAACTGTGAGAATCCAAGATGAAGGCTTGTAGCTCTTTCGGGTTGACTTGGCTTTTATGATAAATAGGACGAGGTGTGGTACAGAATTAATGCATGACCAGTAACATTAATTTGTTATAGTGGAATCCCCTCAAAATGAAATTGAATTGCTCGAAAAAATCACATAACGCTTCGCTTTTTTTCAGCCCACCAGGTTTTTTCCCAAAATGTCATCTAAAATTATTTTTTGCATGGGGGATTTGACTGCATTACATTGCACCAGAGATGGTAAAATCAAGCCTTTCTGTGCAAGATATAAAAGGTTTAAAATAAGAATCATCTCTCACATTAAGGGAGAGTCCCTCAGCTGGTAAAAGAATAGGCTTCTTATTTCACCTTCCATTCCATCTTGCACTTGCTATAAAATAAAAACTTCTCATTTGAGATTTGTACCAGTTTGTTTTAGAAGGGCACAGTGTTTAGGGCACATTGAGATTGTCAGCCTCATCCATACAGCTCACCCGGTCGAAATTGAGATTTTGGTGGGACTAAAAAGCTTTCACAGCCCCGTATTTGTTTTGGATGAATCCCCCTTCTTTTGAGAAAAAACCCATAAAACCCTACTTTGTATAACCCACTTTTTCTTCCTGCAACATTGCACAGATTTGTGTATGGGATGGTGTATGACAAATAAATGATCATTGTAAACATTCAAATCCAATCCAGGAGAAACTTCAAAATTAGGTATTTACAAAACAAAATATAAACAACTCAAAAGAAAACTCAACAAGTTTAAGAACATAAATGCACAAACTTCTTGTGCATTGGCAAAAGAAAATTTGTCAGATGAGTTGGTGGAGCATACCAACACACCTCAGTCTTCGAAGATACACAAGAATTATAGCCATTTTGGAAAGCTTTATGAAGGTATTGTCAAAAGTTCAACTTGTTTCCTTACCATATGGTGTGCTTGCTTTGTCCGTTATAGGTAGTAGACTGCTCACTTCTGCAATGTTGCATTCAAATGCTATTTCAGTGGCGGATTTAAGAGTCAGCAGTGTCAGCAGCTGCTGACAGGGCCCCCTAAAATATTGCTCTCAGGGCCCCCTTCGGACACATCTTAGTCTCACTAAAGTGCGATATATTTCGTTGCTTCTTGACGCTAAAGGGGGCCCCACCTTAAGCTGCTGACAGGGCCCTTTTCCTAAAATCCGGCACTGTGCTATTTCATAGTGAAAAAAGGGGAAAATGTGAAATTCTGTATTTCACTGTATATGGGAACTGTTTGGAACAAATGTGTGGATGCTATTTGTTACTCATGAATATATTCTCATCTTTATACAGCAAACCCCAGGCTGCTATTTGCCAACCGGAGAGACATCCGGATCATAGATGCTGCCATTGCCACCAACAACACTGCAGACAAAGACCCCTCTCAGGTCGTCATCAACAACTTAGAAGATGCCGCCGCCGTGGACTACCTCCATTCGGCGTGCTACATCTTCTGGACAGATGTGAGCAACGAAATGATCAAATACACTTATTGCAATGGAACACAGAGAGCACAAGATATTGTCACGACAGGACTCATTGCGCCGGACGGTCTCGCTTGCGACTGGATCGGCTTAAAAATTTATTGGACAGACTCGGAGACGAATCGGGTGGAGGTGAGCGAGCTGGACGGCAGTTCGAGAAAAGTTTTATTTTGGCAGGACCTGGACCAGCCAAGGGCAATAGCATTAGATCCAGAAAATGGGGTAAGTTAACATTAATGTGATTTATGGTAATTACGAGAGTTGGTTTTAAACATTTGAAAAGATGTTGAGAGTTAAAATTGTTTTGAAAGGTACACCATAGATGCACAAAGATGGCACATTGGAAATGTGAGCAAGAAAACGGATTTCAACTTGAGACGGAAATATTAGGCCCCATGTCACTGGGGAAAAAGCATAAAGTAAGGCAAACTCTTTTCTAAAATCGTGCAAATCGCCCAAAATTGCCGAATACAGATCTCGCAACTTTGTGAAATCGTGAGCAATTTACGGATTTTTTTGCGGGTTTGCTAATGGCGCCTAATATTATGGCAGGTTTGTGATGTTATGCTGGTCTTGGTATTTGTCTACTAATGTGGTGTGTAAATAGCCTTGGTCTGTTTAACTACAAAATTTGGCTAAGTATGATTGTATTTTTATTATTATTATTGTATTGTTATGTAAGGACGTATAGAAAGCACATTATTGCCAAATAGGATGCATCTTCACCTAATTCCCATCACCACCATTTTGTAAAACCAGGCACGGATTCCAGGGGAGGGGGCAGATGGACGGGGGCGCTCCGCCTCCCGCGGTAAAATTCGCAAAATCTTGCTATAAATCAGCGCCCATGTTGGAAAAGTTTAGCTATCAGACCCACCGTTTAATTTTAGTTCGTTTTGCAAATCCTGGGTCAGCCCATGAAAACCGAGTAGGAGGTATTACTGGAGCACGATCATGTCACCAAGCTTCACCAATTCTACTAATAGCCAGCATTATGCGATAAGTTGTGTATATGCGTAATAGCTTCCGCAAGTTAGTGCTTGATGAAAAAGTAGGTGATATGTCCAGTGGGGATGAGTGCAGGTAAATTTAAGGTACGTAGTAGAGGCACACACCGGATATCTGAACATCCGATAGGAGGATAGCTCATGACTCATGTTCATCTCGTGTTATCTAAGAATGGGAAAGATCTAGAAGGCATGAATCGATAATCTAAGAAAAGACTTGTAGTTTGGATAGTATAGCCTGTGGTGGTGAACTACCTGTCCCATAGAAATTCCAATATGGTGGTGTTGAGTTTCCACATTTATTGTCGGTATTGTGGCATGTGAGGTTGGTGTGGGGTTAACTTGATGTTTCACACCATATTTGGTTTATCTTGCCAAGTTATGCTCATAAAAACAATGGTAAATTTCTTGAAAAATGAAGTCTTACAGATGGTCAATTTTGGAAGTCACTAATGATGTTGTCAGATTTGAATTATATTGAGAGAAGGAACATTGAAGTACAGGGGTTCCTCAATAGGTAGCTTGCAGGCCAGATCTGCTGTAGAACAGATCTTGCTTGTAGAACAAATAGGTCTGGCATGTGGACATCTGGCCTATGGAACAGATCTGGCTTATGGAACAGGTCTGGCCTGCAGAACTGGCCTGCGTAAAAATGACACACATTGCTAAAAAATACAGAAAGAATAAAAAACTGATCTAAATTACAATAAAATTGGTCAACATTACCAAACATAGGTCAAAATTATCAGACTTGATGATAGTGAAAATGCAGGAAAATATGGGTTAGGGTTCCCCATGCAATCGGGAAGCCTGAGGATTTATAAAAAAAAATCCAGATCTGGAAACAGTTCAGATTTCTATGGTAGCTTGAAAGTGAACCCCACCGTGTGAATCCTACATAGATGGCAAGGTAGACAAAATTCATCACATATTTCCGATTCTGAATTAAAATGCTGAACAATTAGATTCCTGGCAGTGGGTACTGTGTTTGCAGTCACACTGTGTGAATCCTATGCCAAACCAACCGTGCACTTTATACCACTTCTGTTAACTACCACATTGTCTTGCTACCACCATGGGATTAAAAAACATAGTTAGGGCCTGCTTGGATAAACTATGACCTGCGACATTGCGGTACAGAAGCAATCTACCTGCTGTCACCGGTCAGTAGTCAGTGGAGTTGAAAGCCTTTTGTGGTTATTGTGTCCCCTATTGTGTGCCTTTGTCCGACACTGTTTGCCTACCATATTGGGTGCCAACCAAGCTGCGGATTCCAAACTGCTTAACAAACGGCCCAGAATGGGGCTATTATTTGCCCTCTTACGAATTTTGGATGAAACCTAGGTAAAATTATTTGGCAAAACAATTTGCTAATACAAAGATTAACACTATTGGTTAAATGGAAGAAGGGAATGAGAAATGCCAGTTGGCCGTATGTGATTTTACGATTTTCCGTGGTCCTGAATCTTGGTTTAAACACAAAAATTTACTTAACCCAGTGTACGGGCCTATTTGCAAAACTACATAACTTTGGCCAATTATTTGTACTTAGTCAAAACGTGACAAACTTCAAACAGATGTCAGTACTATCAATCAAATACAGTCTTTCAAAGTTAGTGTAATTAAAATAAGTTAAACCAGTTATACTAGTGTGTAACATTTGAATCACCATTATGTGCATAGTGATTTGCGAGTTAACTGCATGCATCCAGCATTTGGTAATATGACTGTACTTAAGGTGCCATTTTATAGTTGGCGGATTTGATTTTGTAAAACTTTGGCTAGGTGAGCAGACGGATATATTGACGATGATGTGAATTTAGTCAGCAGGCACTTGTGTTGCTTCTACGGTTTTGTGTGTTTGTGTGGATTTGTTCTTCTCCGAATGCCAGCAATCCAAAACAGTTATCTTTTCTCCAATACTATAGTGTGGTTGAGATGAAGAGGTAGCAAGGCTGTTTCTGCTTATCCATGTTCCATTAAGGAATTTGAATTCTGTGTACACATACACCAAATTACAGGGACCATGTCAGACCTGTGCTGCCTCAGGGTGAGATACAGGTATACTTAAGGCCTATGTCAGAAATGCCTTGACAAAAGCAAATGAGGGGGGGGGGGACCTTTTGGAGTTTGAACTAGAGAGAATTACCAGCCAATGGATTGGTCATTTGTAATTAGCCAAACAGCGATACTCTTAAGAAATGGTGTTAGTTCTGCGTGTTAGGACAATGGAATATGAAAGGCTTACTAAAAACATCATTGTCATTTTTATGATTTGACTAAAAAAAAAATATGTAAGCACACCAAATCATTTAATGGAAAATATTTGCCAGAAAAGGGGGGGGGGCTTGAAGTGGGGATGTGGGGAAAATTGCCAAATTTTTGCAAAAAGGAGATCACATTTGCTTTGACTATATAGACTATTTGGATCACAAATTTTGTTGGTGATAATATTTTAAAAGAACCCTAACCCCAACGTATCATCCCTAAGGAAAGATTCCTGAACACTGCCATTTCTTATGCAAATTTGCAAAAGCTTAAATCACTACATGCATCAAAAAGAAATTTAGTTTTAAAACACTACAAAAAATTAAAAATGTAAGAGTAGCTAGAATCTTCGAGCTGTGTAGGGCAAAAAAAATTATTGATACCAATTGCTGAAATTATTTGTCAACTTATGTTTCGCGTACATTTGTCACTCGATTTGCAATGATGACTTGGTAGCAATTTATGTTGTTAACTGCAAAATTATTTGGCTAATGTTGTGCTTGGGCTTGTAAGATTCAAATCAAATATTTTGGCTGCTTTGCATAAGGCCAAAAAAAAATTTTGTAATTGGAGTAACGAGGCCAGTGCAAAATAGGGGTAGGAGGGCGGGCAATTTTTTTTTTTTTTTAATAATGCATGACTACATCAAATCATCACACATAGTCTATGGTAATGTTATTAATATTGATACTTTTGACTCTAATATGAAATGTTTTTTAAAGAGAAGTTGCCAAAAGTCACCAGAACACAAAAAACAAAAAACAAAAATTATATTGAGAAAATCGAGTTATTAAAAATAGGGTACAAACAACTTGAAAAAGAAGATTTTGAAAAGCAATAAAAAAAATAGAAAAATTAAAAAAAACTTTTGTACAGGGCTTGATTTTCAAAATTAGGGTCGGGGAGGGTTACTCCAATACAATTTTTGTTTCCTAACTGTAACACAGAAAACTCTGCCTAAAAGCCCTGTCACATTATAAGACAGATAATAAAGTGCTCGTTTAGCCATATAGGCCTACCATATGGATGGGCAGGGTCTATCATAAACTTGTCTAGCAGAACTGACATAAGCTTGGCATTATTGCTCAATGGGCCACTAAGTTGTTGTGTTGTTTACCCATATGTATCCATGGTAACCAGTCATCCATCTTTGGCTGTCATAGAGTTCTATTTACTAAATTAACCGAATAAAATTTCCACAATTGCCGTGGATTTGCACGAATGCTTTGTATGAAAGAGAAGTAAAAGCTCAAAACAAAAAATCTTGGTATGCAGCTTCATCCGCGTCATTTTTTCTGTTGATCAGATGTGTTCTGCAACAAAGTGCAAATTGAAACACTTCCCATCCAAGGTTGCAGAACACTGGTCAGAAAGAACAAAATAGTCGGGTTCAAAAACAAGTGTTTAGTTAGGGTCGTCAAGCGTGGTGTCAGTACGACCCATCAGGATTGTTCGTCAAAAGGAATAAGTTGTTGTCTTAGAACTGACATTTGAAAAAAAAAAAAACGGATGATGGATTGCTGTCACGGATTGGAGTAATTATATTTTGCTGTCCAAGTGATAAATGAGCGCTGGTGTTTGCCCTTTATATGCTGAACAGGGATGGGAAATGTAATATGCACCACTCTGTCTGTGTGTGTGTGTGTGTGTCAAGGAGTTAGCCTTTGACTGATATAATAGTGATAAACCATGCATTAAACTCACTGTTGTAGAAGGGATGACAATCTGCAAAATGCTATGAAGAGAAATCTTAGAGTAGTGATGTCAAAAATCAAATTGCTATTTTGGTGTATACTTGGTGCAGTGTTGTACAAGGGATTACATGATTATAGTCCATTTATCTTCCTCGAGTCAAGTGATGCCAAGCTACATCAACATGTTCAGACGGATGTTTTGCGTGTAGATTTTTGTACCGCCTTTATACACGGATGTGGTTATGTCAGTACTTTGAACAAACGTCCGAGTTTTAGTGGTGTGACTATTACATTATGTACTGATGTCACTGATTCAAAGAAGATAAAAAGTACAGTACTATAGAGTTAATTAGCATCATGGGATTAGGATAAGGGTGTAGGTTTAGGGTCAGGGTTTAGGGTTAAGGATTAGGGTTTAGGGTTAAGGATTAGGGTTTAGGGTTAAGGATTAGGGTTTAGGGTTAAGGATTAGGGTTTAGGGTTAGGATTAGGGTTTAGGGTTAGGGTTCAGGATTAGTGTTAGCATTAAGAAAAAAGGAATGATTTATGGTTTGACAGATTGTGTAGGATGCATCATTTTTAGCTTTATGGATCCAAATAAGGAGTTTAAAGTCGATGAGCATGGAAGCTGCAGTGAAATTATTGTAGTTTTGACCAGGTCAAATATTCAGGACCCGCAAGGTTGTAAGTTTAGTCTCTTCCATGTCATTGGCAAGATTCTTCTCGAAATGTCTTCACCTTTTGACGAATTGGCAGAGACAAACGTGATTGCCGTACACCGATTGTGCCATAGCATTTATGATCAATGACAGGATTCACAAAAATACAAAGAAAATGGGTTTTTGCGGCAGACATACAATAAGCATAGCTTTCAAGGTAGAAATGTACAAAAAAGCATGGCATTTAATATGTAGACATATAAAGCAGGCTTGGTTCTTCCAATAGTAAGAAGTACAATGGTATAGTTTGTATAAATTGAACATGGCTTTTAGACCAAATTCAGTAGTACAGCAGACAATTTATCTTCTTCTGGCATGCTTTTATTCAGACCAACATAGGGGCAAAGACTTCAGACTCCTTTGTGCGAATGTAAATAACCACGTTCAGAATTATCAGTTCTTGTCCCCCTCCAGTCCCTGACACAATGCACTTTTATTAACCAACTGATGGATGAAAGCTGACAATTGCAAATTGTTAGTCGCAAGCCCAAATGATTGATCGGGAAGCCAGGAAATTTTGTTACTTCTCTGTCGACAATAAGTGGTTTTCCACCTAGGTAGGTCAGTGCTTTGAGTGAATTGTGTAGAGCTTAAGGGTGTGCGATAATCGTGATGGCGATAATATTGCGATAATTTTTTCATTATCGTGATGCGATATTTCGCCAGGGTCCGACGATATGCTGACGATAATTCTGAGTAATATTTTTGGCTATAAAATATCAAATTCATTCCAAGATTTCTGGTCAGACTACAGAGTATAATCTATCATATATTCGCATTTATTACCTGTGTGTAAATACTATAGTGTAGGCCTAATCGTACGTTATTTCATCTTTTATGCCCATGTTCTATCATCTTTCATTTGAGGAAGGACGATTGATCCAGCCATTATTCGTCCAAATGTACCTGCGAATTATTAAATACGATGTCTGGCCCTCAGCATAATGAGCATTGTACCAAAGATAATTGATTTAACACACTACAGTATACACTACATTGTACATGTTCTGTGTGACACGCTGACCCAAATTCATCATATGGCCGGTCCATGTGTGCCGGCAAATAATCGAGCTCAGCCCCGGTACCCAGGTGCCGTCATAAATGGAAATTTTCCCATGGAAAAAAACTGGTTAACTCGACCGCCTGGGGCGAAAGAACAAGGGGAAAGGTGGGGGGATCTGTAAGTCTAGCTTAGAAATTGAAGGGAAAATGTTAACGAAAATATTGTGGTGAAAGAACATCAGTGTGTTCGATTTATAATCTTGTATATCCATCTTTGGGGTACAAAATAATTTCACTCTTTGTCCACTAAAACTCCCACTATTCGTGGCATATCGATCGTCTTGCCCTTGCTGGTGTGAATGAATGGTAAATCATGACGTCAAGAAGATCATGGCTTACTTTTTGAATATCATTAGTTCTTCATAAATTTCAAGTAATGACGGTCGCCGCGGTGCGTAATCATCCATAATACCATGATGTTGGATTATGTACATGACTGCCGTAAACATCTATCGATTGTTACTTTTGCACTTGCAATGGTTATTTTTAATCGAATCCTTCAACTATTTTCAAAAATAAACCCTGACAGTAAGTGAGTAAATGTCCATTATCCATTCAAGATGTTTACTTTGTGGATGGCTAGGATTGATATAACATACAAGCGTTACAAACGCCTTTCTCTGTGCTATTGTTGGGAATCCCCGGGAAATCCACCCACACTGTCGGAGATGGTAAGGGCAACGGCAATTAGGAATACGTGATTACCAAAATATCATTTGCGCGTGCGCATTTTTATCTTCCACGGCATTGGCAGCCCGCTCGATTGAGAAGTGGTGAGGGGAGATACGTTAGCCCCGGGGAAAGCGAGCTGCGCAGCGGTACACGAGTAGTTGCTTGATTTGTTTGTGTTTTTTTTAACAAGTAAACAACAACACAAATTTGACCGGACAATGCATTGACATACACGTAGATGAGATGAAGGACATACATATGAACCGTACGGTGGGCAAAAGAAATAGCAGAAACATTTTGTCTCAATCATCATCAGGTTTTTTAGGCACTCAGGCACTGACACGTTACTCTTCTGATCTTACCAACACAACATTCGACATGAACATCTCATGACTCCAGCAATAAAACATGGGACACCAAAGCGATCATTATGCTGTCTTTTTTTCTACAAACATTTCAAATTTGTTAAATAGGCGATTGGCATTTCTCTACCGTCAAGTCTTGGATATAGTAAAGTTGATTGTCTGACCTCGGGCCCTGTTTGAGGCCCGAGATCGGTAAACATGTCCCCCCAACTGATTAATGATCACGACCCGCCCCCTTTGAGCTCAAAGCTCATTGATATATGCTCCGAATTTCGTCAAAACTAAGATGTATTTGGAAAATATGACCTAATTCTGGCGAGTTAACAGCCAAGTTGTATAGGTTTAAGGTAAAGAAGGGTTTAACGGGGGTTTTCAGAGTCAAATTTGAAATGGGTATATTGTCAATATTGAGGTCGAAAATGGAATTTATTAACCAATCATCATCGTAATACGCGATATTCTATATTTTTAGGCCGCGTGTAACGATACCAAAAAGGCCCGCGATGCCCATGCTTAGTAGAGCTGTGTGCACCTATTGAAAATTGTCTGTATGATAGAATGGGCATCCCAGTTTCCTATTTTCCTCTTTCCGAATGGCACATTAATGTTCGCTGAATGTATAGTAATATCTCATAATTTAAATTAGGAGTGGATTATTGTTATGATACCTGATGCACAAAATTTAATGTGTTTTGCGATTTTGATCATAACATTTCTATGCGGCGTCACACGCAGCAATTTCTGATTAGAAAGTCGCAATTGTGCTGTTTTTCATGTTATTTGGTGTCCGATATTTTTTCCTTACTGAAATGGTAACAGAATTTCAGACTGATGTAAGTCTATTGCATATAGGCTAAAATAATACTGGGAATCATAACAAGAAATTAGTCGTATAACCCAGTCTTGAATTTTTATTGTTTACGAGCACCATTACGTGTCTTGGCAGTATAATATCCCCAACAAGACGGCCACATTTTTGTGGAGCACTTACCATGCCCTACACAGCTTTCATCTTTAACATTTTCCCCATACCACAAATTTACCACAATATTTGAAGGTCAAGTGGTTGAGTCCAACATGTTCTATCATTGTACCAATTATGATATAAAATTGGATTGATTAAGCCCAAATTAATTGGTCAAGCTATGAGTTGCAAAGATATTGGGCGAGATGCAGTCAAGCCCGATATTTTAAAACTCATCGCGAGACCAATTAATATTGGGCGTAAATCATCCGAATTTTATCATTATCATGTTTTGGATCCGATATTTTCCCACACTTGGACTCCTCAAAACATAATGAAGTTAATCAGTCAATGTGTTCACTAAGTGCAGGGTTAACATTTTTATCACATACATACATGTACACATATACATACACACACACACATACACACACCCACACGCACATGTGTGCATGCACACACACATACATTAGACTTGTAAACCCTGTGATAAGAACATTTAATGTCAGAACAGGGCAACATTTTGTGAGTATTTTTAGCTGAAAATCACACTACCATACCACTTTTATTTGCTTTGATATTTCAGTTAAGAATGTCAATCAATAGTGTCAATCATTTCACAAGTATTTGTTTGTGTACGACGACCGAGGTTGCGATTTATTTACCATTGTCCTGATAACTCCATATTCACAAATAGCTGCTAGAGGTGATTCACCCAAAAATTTGGTTTGTTTCCTCAAAATTAGAGGCTGGCTTTAAAACAAAATTGTGAAATTTAGACTTAACAAATAATTAATTGTGATCATCCTCTACTTTAAAAAGATGCTGTCTTTGAATTTCAAAATTTAAATATTCACTGAAATAATCCTTGCAACATGGAGAAAGTAAAATTTGACTACTAAATTTTTATATGTGAAATTGGACAGAATCTGTGTTCTTCTGTGTTAGGTTGAGTAGTAAAAAAAAAGAAACAGGGAATAAATGCTTGCATATAAACAGCATATTTAAAACATAATGGGTACGTGAAACAAGTTTGATTTAGTATGCTGCCGTGTTTGATTGAATTTGTCAGAATTGGTTAGCAGGAAGATTTGACACCGCAGCCACTCAATATAGACCAGCCTGGGCGTTGCTATGCCCCGCTCTAGGAGTATGCATGGCCCAAACCCGTAGACTCCTTGATGCTAGCAAATGTTACGGGGAAAATTTTCTTTGGCGTTAAAGTGATTGGAAAAATAACATACGGAGACATTTCTATTTACATAGTGGTATTTTGGGGAAGGAGTGATGAAGTGTGTGAATAAGTGGAAAATGACAATTTGAGGTGGGCGTTTTTGTTGTACTCTTTAGAGCTTTGGAACACTTTCACTACCAAATTTTGATGTCAGGGTGTTTGTTCAGTAACAAAGGAAATTAGAAAAGATTTTAATAATTTTAAGCAGTGTTTAAGAAAACTAAAAGCTATTGCATAGTTTTAGTATTGTCGTTACAACAACTTCATATTGGCCCAGTGAGGGTGTTGCTGATGTCCTACAGTATGAGCAATCAAAAGGTTAATCGAACCAGATTTCCCTAATATCAAGGAGTTTGTTAGGGGAAATCCCTAGAAAATTATGAGCAGGAAGAAAATACAAATTACAATTTGGTCATAATATCTGCAATGTGAAAGCTAAAAGTAGAATCTATGCATAAAACATTGCAATTGTTCTTTCAATATGTGAAGATGCCAACTACCGATATTAAGAAATTGTCCAGTGGGAGCTGAAGTTGATTTGATAAAACGATCTGGGTATTCACAGTTTCAACGCATAGAGCTAGTGGTCTCAATTCAGGATAATTTTCATCTTGTAATAAAACGCTTGATGCCAGGTTAAATTCCATATCCCCAAGTCTACCTTGGGCCGTGTCGTCTTTCCGTATCAAATAGCCATATCGTAGCCCATGTCTTTACATCATGCATAGAGATGTTTTAAGAAGTGTAGTTAGCGGGAAGGAGTTTTCTCCCTTAGAGCACTTGAATACACAATGCAAAATGAAGACATAGATATATGGTATATTCTTCCAGATACTCTTCAAAAATGGGTTATGGAAAGTTAATTCTCTGAAGAAAAAGAAAGTTTAGTTTGATATGCACAAATAAAGTCAAAAGCAAATTAGTTTAGGGTGTATATCTTATGCGTAGTAGCACTTTTAAATGTAAGAATTTTTTATCACAGTACTATAACCATTTCTATCTGTAAAATAATTTTACCCCGACTTGAAGAAATCAAGCAACTTGGAAATTGATACATTTCTGGACATGGTAACCATCCAGATATTACCTATGGGGGAAAACCTAAAGTTAATTTGAATATTTTGAAATTTGTTACCAACCAATCGTGCTAGGGATCCATATATTATTGAACAACTTCAGAGCTTTTGTATCAGTGTCTTACAAGAAACCGATCTAAATTTGGATCATTTCAGAATGTTTATTTGTAAATAGAATAAAATTGCTGAAGAGCCATTACTGTGAATTTTGTAAAGATAATTTGTATTAATGACAAAATTATTATCCAGATTTTATAGTTTACCTATTGTATCAAATCTTGGTAATAAATTTCATGGCCAGGCTCTTTTGTAAAAGGATGGCCAGTTGGCCACTCTGTCAGATGAAATAATAGGGATCCCAAACACAAAACAGATGTTGAAAATTGCATGCAAAATTGATCATTTATGAAGCAAGGATATGCCAACAATGGAGGTAAAAATGATAGCATAATTGTATTTGTAAAGAAACCTAATGCATTGGCCCAGTTAGGAAAATGATACCTCGCTAATATAGAGCACGATTTAATGATTTATTGACCTTTTTTGACCCACACAAAAGGCTAAAAATAAATAATTAGCCGTTCTGCCGTTCAAGCGCACGTGACCTTGTACTGTGCGAAATTAATAAAGGCAACAGCGCAGCCAGGACGTATAATAAAAGGTTTTGGTTGCCCTTGGTTATTAGAGAGTGTCTGGTGTCATTATTAGCCGTGGAAACTATGCTCATAGGTACATGTGTAAAATGCAAGGGCAAAATCGATACAAAAGCTTTCAAAATTGGATCAGATTTTTTTCTATCCCCAAGCGGACAGGGCTCGATGTTGTGATTGAAAGGGAGATGGTGTGTTTAAGGGAAAGTTTGGTGATCTAGATTAATTCAGTTAGCGGGAGGAAAGTGCACGCATGACACTGGCTTACTCGGAGCTGGTGTTTGGCTAATGCGGAGTGAGCTTTTTAGGTAGCCGACCATAGTCGGTGCCATTTTGCTTTTTGGGCGATGTGCACGCGATTTGTGATGGAAATGGCTTCTATGCTGTGAAGAAGTAAATTTCTTATTTGTAGAGTAAGGGCTTATTGAAGTGCAATTAAATATACTTAAAAGGTGCACTTTCCGATTGTTCTGTATCTTCAACCCCATCCCTTTCACGGCCCCATCAAAGTTAAATTTGGCATCATTAGAGACCCAGTAACAATGGCAGTTAACTTGAAAATGAAACATCTTACAAATTAAGTCCTCTCCACCCCCTCTCCCACACATTCACAGACACATTTAAAGGCAGCTTGTTCCTATCACTTTTGGGACCCCCCTGATTTAACCGGAAGTAGTATCAATTTTGATATTCATGAAATACCGTATTTTTCTCATTGTTGTCACGAAATTTCAGAGAAGACTACAGACAAAAATTCTCCGAACAAGCACCGTTACTGGTGGCAACTAATATTTCTGATCAGTGTTGGCATGAAAAAACATTCAACATTGCCTGAACTTAATAGAGGAGCTAGGTGCACCCAGTATTTCTTACTTTTGTAAAGGTGAATTTATATTGCATATTTTAAATAGAAAACATGGCTGAATTTGTATTTGAGCAACTACAAATCAGAAATTTTCATTCAAACTGTTTTGTACCGAAGAAAACATTTTAAGCTTACATTTTTTCAATAATACATGTTTGGTGGCATGAACATCTTTTAGAACCATTCTTCAGGCCTCCAAAATCCCATGACCATGGGACGCAGCCCAGAAAAAAATTGGACAACTGCAGAAAATTTCAAAAGTTAGGAAAAATAAGCAAAAAACACCCTAAATTTATACAAAAAGTCAAATCAGGCCCAGATTGTCCCAGTGTGTCAAAATACTGAGCCAGCTGTAAGGACTTTGTGCTAAATGTGCTTGGGAAGTTCACTTCATGCCACATATTTGACAGAAAATTTGGCCCACTTCTTTGGAAGGTCCCCATGCAGACAGAAATTTTTGTGTAGGCCTGCCAGTCCTTAATTTATTTATTTTTACATGTCTTAACATGTATTAGAAGGACAATAAACCAAATTTAACTTTATCAGCACTTCACATTTTTAATTGAGGCCATATTAATTTGTCTAAAGGCACTTCCAGAAACTGGCATAGAGCTTCATACATTGGAAGGCCTTATGCGTGATGTCATCCTGTTTACTCCAGCGCACTTCCGGTTGCCAGCACTGCATAACTGCATACGGTGAAAGGTGCAGAAGCTGACTACCGCGGTATGTAAATTTGTACAAGGTGTCCCTTTTCGTAGCTTTTTACAAATAATGGAATGGATTATGAGGATTTTAAATGGACATGGCAGATGAGCGGGTTGAAGTGCTTTTGTAGTGGGAGCCTCAGAGTTAGTTCTGATGAAGACGTAGGGGTAGAGATTTGGTAAGGAAACGCTAGGTCAGGCCGGGGTCCGTTGAGCCCCCAGCAGAACACAGTAGCAAATATGCCACGGACATAAATGAACCGTTTTGCCGGCACGCGGAACATTTGAATTGTATGTAAGATCTTTGTTAATTTATTTAGTACAGAAAATCCAGAGCTTGACAAATAAGCACGAGATTTCCCGTGTAGAATTTTGCCAATCTGAGACCGAGTGTCGCGTTTTTTCGTGAGGCTGCCACGAGGTTTCTGAAGTAGCTTGTAGAAATTGCCGGGCCCGGATTGCAGTCGACCGGACCTCACTATTGAGACTTGAGGGATTGAATTTTAATTGTCAGTGTTTGTGCTAATACTTTCGGGCTACTTTTCATTTCAAGACTATTTCTGCACATCATTTCTTGGCCAGATTCTTTTATAAATTATTTGGGCTACAAGCTTGAATTGTAATTGCGTAGAAGCGCTGAACAGTGAATAACATGAACCACATACGGCGTGGCTTGCAATCGACACGCTGCTTATTGACCCATATGGTGATTTACCACCCTGATAGAAATGGTCAGTGTTTGTGCTATACTTTTCATTTCAAGAAATATTTCTGCCAGCAATTTATGGCCAATTCTTGTTATAATTATTTTGTCTGAAAAGTTGGAATTTGTAATTTAAAAAAAGAAAAAACCTAAAAAATTAAAAAAAACGAGTTATGCACGGTAAGAACCACGGCGCAAGATACTGAGCTTAACTCACGTGTATATAGCAACTGGCGGGGTGAATCATGACGGGCAGAGGGTACACAACTAGCGTAAGCTGCCGTCGTATTTTTGAGGGGTGGGTGAGGTTTAGAAAAATCCATTTCCGCTTTGTTAATAAAGCTCTAACTGTAAAAAATCCTTGTGTCTGTATGTACAACAATATCCTCTAAGTACAAAAGTCTGAGTGAAAAGAAGCATATTTAAATGTTTCAAATTAACATAAAGGCTTAAAACTTACACGTAGATCTGCTTTATATTTGGTCAAATTGATACCCGAAAAATTTACAGGGTATGCCGTGATTTTTAATCGTCACTTGCTGTGATTAATTCACGATGACTTTGCTCCGCTAATACAGTCATTATCTTCGAATCTCGCACAATAACAATGAATCTGTCTTAATTAGATTG
The DNA here is from genome assembly GCA_023653785.1 of Ophioderma brevispina. Taxonomy (NCBI): domain Eukaryota; kingdom Metazoa; phylum Echinodermata; class Ophiuroidea; order Amphilepidida; family Ophiodermatidae; genus Ophioderma; species Ophioderma brevispina. Next base: position 3,818 of record JAMKCH010076884.1, on the reverse strand, counting down.
AATACCGATCAAAATTAATTTGCCCTCACTAAATTATGACTCCTGGGATTTCTTTTTCAACAACTGTTCAAATGCTTGTCACTTACGCTGTGTGTGCTTCTTCTTCTGGCATCGAGTGTGTGTCACACATCTTCTTGTGTGCCCTAGTGGCAACTCCGATAAACAGGTGAAACGTCACCGGGTGTTGCCGGGTGTTGTTACTATTTTTTGGAAACGTTTTTGAAGCGTATGGCTGGGTGGGTGATTATTAGCTAATAATAAAAATGATGGGGATGACATTGGTTAGCAACTGTTTCATTACATTAAAGCAGCCACATTTTTTTATAAGTTTATTTTTTTTGTTGATACAATTCGGTTATAAATTGTACCAAAAAATGTCTGCCCCCTTTAAAGATAAGCATCAGTGTAAAATTAGAGCTTTGAGCTTTCAATTTTTACAGGGACACCTGTTTTTTGGCCAAACGTTATTTCGAAACTGGAATTTGTAAGCAAATTTATAGTGTTAAGATAGAACTGATTTGAGAGTGAAGCTGCAGAAATCCCAATTGTACCAAGCCTGTGCCAGCTTTTATTTTGAGAGTTGGGTCAATGTATGGTTTTAAAGAACAGGAACATACTTGAACAAGAAGTCTACAAAACTGCCGAAGAGGCGTCAACTCGCAGGTATGATCTTGGAGAGTCACCTCGCATACCCCATACCACAGTTGTAGGTGCATTTTGCCTCCCTCCCCGGCTGAATATTCGTTAAATGCCATATATTATAAAGTATTCTATTCAGGGGGCGGTGGTTTATCATGTTAACAAGAAATTTGATTGGTTTAGATCAAAGCTTCCGCCATCCCATTACTGGGTAAATAGATGGATAGTGCGTGCAGCAGTTACGTGGTGTAGCAAAAAAAATGACCCGCGCAAAAGGGGACGTTATTTCTGCCATCATGCATATCACCTTGGTTCGCAAATGCAATTACGCAGCGTGACAATCACAGCGAGACTTGGTTCCTGGATTGAAACAAAACAAAAAAAAAAAAAAAATTTATTTTCAAGAGGGTGCAATATTTAAATGAATAAATAGAATTGATTTTGTAACATATTTTGACAAAATAATTATTCGATTAAAAGCAAAAATCACACAATTCTAAATAAATAAGACATGGGAATAAAGATGAGATTTTTTGTGTTGCCCATTCTTAGAGGTTCAACGGATGGGCATCCAATATGGTATCGTGGTGGAGACAGCTGACGCCGGCATTCCACCCACTTCAAAATATTGGAGTGGTAAAAAGAAAAATAAACTTTGACTAAAATGTTATTAGGTAGACATTATTAAACCCATCTAAATGGCAAAAAACCAAAAAACAAGCGCATCTTTTTATTCTCCCCAATCCAGATACTGATGGATATTCCGGACCCGGCATCATTGTTACATTATAAAATGAAAAAACTGCCAAAGTTTAACAAAGTTGTTTAATAAGATGGAAATTTATTCCTGGTGGAAAATTTAATAAACCATTCGTTCAATGTAATCTTTTGGGCCAAATGCGCCAATCCGCGTTGTTTTGTTGTTTGTTGTTTAAATTGCACACCAATCAGAATTCCAGTTTATAGTTTATTCAGTAGAAGTAGGACATCTTTGCTAATTAAGTGCACGGACCGGGTGCCAGCCTGACTACAAATCACTTCAACTGTTCAAAGCTTGATAGGCATAATGCATAATGGTAACTGGCAAAACCCATTGGGCTGAGCCTTGCTAGAAGTTCTAAGTGTTTGCCCTTTGACTGTTTTTTTCTCAACATTTTATTACCAATGTGCCAAACTTCACATTGTTCTTTATGATGTGTACCAAGATGATGGTAACTTTGGAAGTTTGACAAATTATGTAAATGATAAAGGAGAAGTGTTTTTTGAAGTCACCTGGACAAATTGAGAATTTTGCCCCAAGCTATAGAAAACTGGGAAGAGACATTATCTTTGAACTCCTGTGTTCTGCCTGTCCAGCGAGGGTCACAAGCGGCCCAGGAGGGATGCACAGTTTACTTATACGACTGATACATCAACCCCCCCCAAAGCAAATGAGCTGAAACATGCGATCCATTTTGATCTACTGTTAGAAGTATTACATTCAAATTTAAAATGGTCCGAATTGTTCAAAAAGAAGTCCCCGAGTCTTCTCTTTTGAATTAGACAAACTCCCCACGTTTTGCATGTTTGTCCCGCCAAATTATAAATTTTAGGATTCTGTTCCATTTTGGGTGGAAAGAAAATGGGGGGTGGCCAATTTTGCTGGAAAATTTCATTCGACTTGACCAGAACAATAGCTTAGTCCTTGCCAATTTGTATGGAATTCCTGACCTCACAAACCAGCCATCCAAGAAAATTAAAGTACTAAGAAGATCTCAGAGGTATCTTGTTTCTGTTTTAAAGTTTATTTCCTGCTACGGAACCAATGACGAAGTTGACCATCTCGAAAGGTCCACCAAATTAGTGCATGAAATAATCTGTGAAGTTACCAGATTTACTGCAAAAGAAATACTATACTGATATTACACTCCAAAGACCATAGTGTGTGTAAAACAATATTAATTTTTGTGGTACAATTTATTTTCAAGAATATTTGAGAAGACCTCCAAAAAATTTCCACAGATAAATTATTGTTTTAAAAATCTAATAAAATGATGTGAAAATTTACATTGGCAGTAGTAACATGTTTCGTTGCTCAATGCTAGTCAAAACTGTATTGATCAAAATATATGTATAAATAAAGAAGATAGTGAAGTATAGTTTCATATATTTTTTAAAAGGGTCTACCATACTAACAAAGTAGTTAGTTTTAAAGAGAATTCTGTGTTGTTTGCATAATATCACTGCAGAAACCCCCCCTTTTTGGGGCAGCAAAGTCTGGTTTAAATAACTGATCAATTACAGATCCTTGAAAAAAAAACACTTAATTGAGCACGGTATATGTATCTCATTGTTGACATGCAAAGCAAAACTCAAATAATAACAACACAACCACAAAACCCAAAAATTCTTCTTAGTATTTTTTCATGCTCAATGTGTAGATTTTGTCCTGTCCGTAGCAATCACTAGTGAAAGAACTTGCCATAAATGTTAGAAGAAACTTTGTGAAAAATTGTTACTGCACAGCGTGTGCCCAGCTCTAAGAACTCCCCTACCATCAGTCTTGACTCTTTGTTTACCTGCGGGTCTGTCATTTAACACATTAAAAAATTGAAAATTTTCCCTATAAATTTTGTGAAAATCTACTCCTGTCTTGGCTTTTTGCAACCTCGAGACTGAAGTATTGAACATAAAAAACTTTCACATTCACACCTATATTACTGTCTAGATTGTTTTGGTACAGAGCCCTAAGTTCATACAGGCCATAGACTACAGGTTAACATACACCGTACCATCTGCTTGCGTTCTGCCTTTTTTTTCGCCGCTGCACGTATCGGGGTTTAGAAGTGGTCCGTTTGTTGTGGTCACTTTGCTGGTCAGTCAGCTGGAGTGGAAAAGATGAATCAGTCTTTGCATAGGTTATGTTTACAACATGAAACACTAACTGAACCTTTCTGCCAAGCAGACACGATCATCATGGTGTGGGTAGCCAAAGGCAGCGTATCGGTATGCGTCATAGCAGAGTTATGCAATTTCAACATTTTGTTGCATTAAGAGACCCTTGGATATGCAGAAACTAGTGCTAATTAAAATGTGAATGTTTGAGTCAGTAACAAAAGAAACCCGTGGGTTGAATTTTCGCTCATGAAGCTCTTTGTATACCAGTGCTTGTTTGTGATACATCTGGTAATGTAAATGCA